>PVIU01011083.1:0-40922 GCA_004026605.1 Ondatra zibethicus
GGGGTTGGGGTAGGTGTAGAGGGGGAAGAAGAAGGGAGAAAGGTGTGGGAGGGTGGAGAGAGAGGAAGGGCAGATGTTGGAGCAGGGAGGAAGATATCTACATTAAGGGAGCAATTTTAGAGTTGGCAGGAGACTTGGCTCTAGGGAGGATCCCGGGTGTCCATGGGGATGTCCCCAACTAGGTCCTTGGGCAGCAGAGGAGAGAGTGCCTGAACTGGCCTTGTCCCATAGTCACACTGATGAATATCTTGAATATTACCATTGAAATTTCGTCTGATGGATGGAGATAGAGACAGAGAACCACATCCACATCAGAGCAATGGGCTGAGCTCCCAAGGTCCAGTTGAAGAGCAGAAGGAGTGAGAAGATCAACAAGGAAGTCAGAGCCATGAGGGGTTGGTCCACGCACTGAGACAGTATGTCTGATTTAATAGGAGCTCACCAAATCCAGCTACACTGGGACTGAATGAGCATGTGATCAAACCAGACTCTCTAAATGTGGCTGCCAATGGGGACGGACTTAGAAGCCATCGATAATGACATGAGGACCTCTCTCTTCTGCATTTAATGGCTTTTTGGCACCCTAGTTTACATGGATGCACACCTTCCTAGGCAGGGATAAAGGGGGGAGGGCCTTGGACTTCCCACAGGGCAGGGTACCCTGCCCTCTCTTAAGGTTGGAAGGAGAGGGAGAAAGGTTAGTGGGGGAGCGGGATTGGAATGGGAGAAGGGGAGGAAGTATCAATTTTTGAATGGAAAAATTAAAAAACAAAACAAAACAAAAAAAAACAAAAGAAAAAGAAAAAAAGAGGAAGAATGGATCATGTTGTAACTTCATCATTGGTTTAACCCATTGGTGAATTCATAGCCTATTAGACGATCTGGTGGTTTAAACTGTATCCTATGGAGCTTAGCTAGTGACAGTGAACATTGGGGATGTGTCCTTGAAAGGTATATTAACTTCATGGCTAATTCCTCTCTGACTTCTGTCAAGAAGATAAAATATTTTGAATGTTTTTGCAGGCATATGCTCCCCTTTGGGAGGTACTTTCTTACAAACCTAGAATCAAAGGAACCAGCTGAACACACACAGAAATATCTGAAAGCATGTGCCAAAGCTAATCTTTACATTTTGTAAGCTGTTCCTTCCAGAAATTCTGTCAAAATTCCAATATTAGCAAATTTACTAAAAGAAATGGTGATAGTTTTCATGACAGAGATGTTGTGTCATAACTTCCTCAACAGATTCTCTGTGACAAAGAGAATTATTTACAAGCTCCTGCCCTGGGATACCCCTGTCATACTATTTCTGAGGGAAAAAAAATATATCTAAATAAGAGATCTAAAATATATCTAAAAGTATATCTAAATATAAAAAATATATTAAATAAGATATAAATAAGAGGAGGGTAGTCACTAAGTTATAATCAGGAAGGCTTCTCTCAACTGGATACTTATAGAGTAAGAACTTTTCCTACTTCAGTTTTATAGTGCGGGACTTTCAAACATCTTTACAGTATTTCAGAGAAGAAATACTTGCTATAAACTGCCTAAATATTTAAAGAAATTCAAAGAAATATGTCTCTTTTGAAAATTCTTCTTCAGGCAAACAATTTTAAATTTTAATGATCTAAAGGAAATCTAAATTCATATTTTTGCATTTTGTATTTCAAATTTTCTCCTATTTTCAATAAAATTTTATACTTTATAAACTTGAGAGCAAAGTTCTGCTTTGCTTATATCTTAAAATGTTAAGATGTGCCATTTTGTAACTTTTATTGAAAAAAAACCTATCCTTCCTCTAGTGACAAGCTTTTGTTCCTTTTTCAAAATTTATTGAACATTTTTTCATTGATCTACTTCTAGGCTCCCTATTCTTGCCTTATTTTCTGTGTGTCAACCATCTACTATATTGATTCCTGGGGCTACATAGTACATCTTAGCATTGAGAAAAATGATTCTGAATATTTAATGCTTAAAAATTCTTTTGGCTACTAATGAATCACATCTCCTGTCCATAAAGACTTTGTGAAAAGAAATGTCTATAGTTCAAAAGGTATTTCCTAAGATTTGATAAAATTTTATTAAACTAAGCTTGCTTTAGTGATAAATAATTCTAACTGTGTTATATCTTCAAATCTAAAAGCAAAATTTACTTTTTAAGTGTTTAGGTATTCTTTGACATCCTCAAGAAATATTTTATAATTTTTTCTTCATGTAGTTTTTAAGAAACGTAGTTTACAAATTACATAAAGTCAATGTTAATTTCAAATTGATATGAATTCTTCATTGTTTGCATTTGTCTTTTATGAGTAGATCTGCTGTCATAACCACTGAACCATAATCTTGAATTCTCTCACCATATGGTAAGGATGAAGGCACAATCTAACTTAAATAAATATTAGTTCACCAGTCTTAAGGAGCTAAATGTGCATCATAAAAATCTAGTGGTTCACAACAGACAAACCTACAATCATGGTTATCCGTATATCGCACATTAAAGAAGTGCCAAACATTCTCCATAAAAGAGAGGGCATGGAAATAAGACAGATGACATGAAATAGAAAAACTAATTTGACCTCTACTTCTTGGAATAACATTCTAGTAGACACCCATTTTTTTCTATTTATGTCACTCTCTCTGATTCTTGATCTTGCTTTTGTTCTTGCCATCTTATTCACTCTTCCTGTTTTTCTCCCTACTGAACTTTAGTAACTTCTATGACTGTGGTTAAACATTATTCATTGAGACATGATTCTATCTTTCATCTTAGTACATAGTGAAATAATAATCTTGTTTCAATTCAATTATAATTATTTTTGTTATTTTTTAAATTTATCTTTCTTTCCCTTGAATTTATTCTTTGAATTATATTCAAACACTGAAGTACAGAGAAAGAGGAAAATTATAATTATACAAAAAATATTATTTTGTTCCTAGCAATCAATATGTTCTAATAGGATATTCATACGCTTGCACACACCACACTCACACAAACACTGCCAGTTCTAGTACCCTGACAATTAGCAAGGAAATTAATTGTGTGCCACATTTTGATCTTTTATATTTTCAACTATTTAATTTTTTACTGAGGATTACTTTTGTACAACCTGCATTTTAGTTTAATTCAGAACACTTAGCATATTCCAGTGAGGAATCAAACACTTCAATCTCATTGTTCCAGGTAAGGTAGTCAGTTTTTCCATATAATGGAAATACAGTAAATATATTAAAATGCATATGTACTTTACCCCTTAACTCTTTTCTCCTTTTTGTCCCTCAGCTGCATATACATTTAAAATTTTATTTACTTATTATTTTATGTGTATGTGTTTTATTTCTCTCTCTCCCTGTGTTTGTGTGTGTGTGTGTGGTGTATACGTGTAAGTTTTACATGAATACTTGTTGCTTGTGGAGGCCAGAAGTGGGCATCACGTCCCCTAGAAAAAAAAGTCACAAATCATTTTGAGGCTTCATGGGAATGTTCAGAATTTAATCCAGATCCTCTGTAAGAGCAGTGTTTTTAACCGCTGAATCTCCATTCCAGTCCCAACTTCATGGGTTTTTAATTAAAATCACTTAATATCCCAGCAGCTCCGATTTCTGTTGGCCATATATTTTTGAAATAATTGAAGTCCATATAATTTTCTAAGAAAATGCAAATTAGGCAATTATTTTAAACACATAATCATACACCTAAATAGTAGAATACAGTTAAGCAAAATTGATAGGGTAATATAAGAGCTCTTGTGCATTTATTTAACAGTTATTGAATATATTTGCTTGTTTTAAGAAAATTGAGATGAATTGGTTTAATTTTATATATATAAGTTTATATATAATATAATAATGTATGTTTATATATTTAATTTTTTATATATATTGAGCTACTTATATTTAATACTTCTCTGCTATTTTGTCCTGAAACGGAATATGTTTCCAGTGCTGAAAACAACATCCCTTTTTTTTATCTTGTTTCCGTAGTTCAGAGGTGCATCTTATGTGTGGCAACTGCAGTTGCACAAATATTTGATCTCATGTGAAATAGGAATGCTCCTTACAAATCGCCAGGACTCAATCTCTTCCAGTTAGAACAGAGAGACTCTAAGTTATTTTAGGTGACCCTTCACATTTTGCCATGTGATCCTTTCTATAACAATACAGCTTACTACCCAAGGGCAGCAAGTGTGCATAATTATGGTTTAGGTTCTGCCCACATGTAATAACCTCTACTTTGATTAAGTCACTATTAACTGAGCTCATTTTCCATTTGTAAATTGCAAAATCCCCTCTTTTGTGACATAAAAGAATATAATCCAATCCTACCTCTCATCTCAAAAAAGAAGGAAAGGACTGTGGAAATAGTGTGAACTATTTCAAAACATTGTAGAAATATGCATACCAAATAGCCTAATGCTTAATGTGTTGATTTTCAAAATTGAGCTAACAAATTTTTCAACTTAATATTGTTTTATAACATTTTAATGAGAATAAGAATCAGAGCTGGAAGCCTGGTATAAATAAATAGATGCTGCTTACATAATAATGAATATAATTAATATCATTAGTAGTATAGTTATTAATAAAGAAGCTTTTAAAATGTATATAAGCCAGAATTGTAAAATGTTGAGTGCTGTTGTGAGTTGAATTGAGATTTTAGATAATTTTTTATTCTTTAATTTTTTTCTATTATAATATTAGTGTTATTACCATTTCCCATTTTATGCAATAATTACTGACATTTGCATAGCATTTTTCATGTGTCAAGGCACTGTTACAAATTATACCATAGCTTAGCACATTTAACTCTCACACAATTCTGTAAATTAAGTATTATAAATACCATCTATCATGACTGAGGAAACTGAGGTGAAAGAGATTAAATGAAATACTCAACTAGGCATTAACTGCCTCAGTGAAGGAGTTATTTAAGCACACTGGTGTGTGTACTACTGTTTTTGTTTTGTTTTCTAAAAATTAATTATTGTTTGGGTAATAAGGAAAAGAGCCAATGTTGTTTTGTTTATATAAAATGTAAAGCTAGGATAAAACTGGGGCATGTGCAGTTTATTAAAAATTGTGGAGAAAAAAGCTCAGTTTTGAGTTTCCTAAAATTCTTTCCCCCTTTTCATTCTCCTCCTCCCATCTCCTTCATCACTCTCCCCATAGAGATATTTGGAAGAGTTTCTGCTAGTGAGCCCTTGCACTGGTCTGAAGGGCCTCTCAAGACACTGTAGTGCAGGTGAGCAGAGAGGGAAGGCTGTCAGGAGACAACCTACACTTTCCCACAAAGTGCTTGAGGTCAAACCTGCTTTTTCACTCTGTACAACAGGTTGGCCTTGAACTTGCCTCTGCCTCTTGAGTAATGGGATTAAAAGCATGTGCCACCACCATCCAGCTCTTTCTTTTTAAAAATAATAAAAATAATTTTGAATAAAACTCTCAAATAAATGTGTTTTTTTCCAAAAACCAAAAGGAAACCCAAAGCCTAGACCTGTTCTCATTAGTGAATGATTGCCACTCAGTCAGACACACTAGTCATACACCATCTTCAATCATCAGCAGCAGCTGTCTGTCTCAGAGTGGGTTTCAGAGATTGGTCCTTGTATCAACTAGTTTAGCACTGTAGGCTCCTGTGAAGAGGAAGAACTACCTTCCATTCTTGCTAGTCTGTCTGCTTTGTTTTGCTACAGAGCAGTTTGGTACTGTCCCGAAGTTTCAAAGTGGCTTAGACAAATCTGCTTGAAAACAGCTGCTCAACATTTATTTGTCTGATGGGGAAATTATCAACCAATCACATATAGTTAGGGTGTGGCTACCTGGGGTCCAGGTAGCAAAATCGGGAGGACACAGGTGCCCACTCTCTCCACACGGTGTCCGCCAGACAGATAGGCCATCAGACCTCTCACTCTTGGAGCGTGAGTTTCCCCTTTTTAGCCATTAAAAAATACCCGTTCTTCTTGAGCTGGCTTGGTTATTTTCCTTACTGACCTAATTCCCCAATACTTGGCACCCAATGTGGGGCTTTTAGAGCCTCTTGAGGCTGTGGCTGGCTGCCACCAGCCGCGACAACACTACATTCATTTGGACATAAACTGTCCCAACTCCCCCCGGCCACAACTCGCGCCACCACTCACCCCAGCCCTCACCGCAAAGCACAAACATCCAGCCCAGTTCCTTCACCGCCACCATGGACATAGACTGCCCCCTCAGCTTCCCTCGGTGCCCCAGCACACACTTCTCTCACTCCGTGCTGCGTTTAACAAAAAAAAAGAGGGATAATTGGATGATGGGATAGTAGATTGGTATTTGTGAGTTATTGTTTTTAGACAATTATATTAGTATAGATTTTTGTATATTGATATAAAGTGTAATTATACTAAATATTGTATACATGTATGCTTCTACCTCTGTTTAAAACATTGTTTATGTATTGGTATATATATTTACCATACCACAGTGTACATTACTACCTCTGATCAAGATACTTATACACTGTTTACATTTAAAGGTCATTGTCCTCATTTATTGCACAGTTGTTTATTGTCTTATTCTTTAAGTTAGATAGGTATTGAGAATTATAAATCAATAGTCATCTATGTTTGTCATATTTATAATTAGACTAATCAGGTTCTTTAGATACATAGAGATTATAGTCAGTATAGATAGATAATCTTCAACCTCTTCAAGGAGCTGTAAAAAATGGCGTTTAATCTAACTTAGAGTTCCGTGGTAGTGAGACACAATCGCTCCTGACAACACCAATCTATT
Organism: Ondatra zibethicus; assembly: GCA_004026605.1. Lineage (NCBI taxonomy): Eukaryota > Metazoa > Chordata > Mammalia > Rodentia > Cricetidae > Ondatra > Ondatra zibethicus. The sequence goes on from PVIU01011083.1 coordinate 6,772, forward strand.
CCTGAGAGAATGTTGAGCTGCAAAGACACTCCACCTGGAGCCTTTCTTCTTGGCAGAACTGGCCTTTGGGCAAATAAATGCCCATACCTCAACCACTGACAGAGATACAGAGTATCCATAAAGGAATAAAACAAAACTGTCATATCCTGCCAAGACAGTGTAAGATAGTTTTAAAAAGTTTCTTGCCTTTAAAAATGGTATGTCAGTTACTTTAGGCCTTAGCCAAAGTTGGTTGCTTCAACATTACAAATGAGACTTTGGGCGATTGCCCAGGTAATCAGTTGTCTCTGTCATTTGTTGCACATTTTGGAAGTTTCTCTATTGCACTTCCTGTAATATTGTTTCCCTTCTCAGATCTTTGATAGAGTTAAAGATTAGATTATTGTAGTTACCTTCATCATGATTTAGCCAAGCTTAATTTCAATGCAATAGTCAGACTCCTTAAAATAGAATGTTTAGTAAAACTTTTGTTAAGTGTTCCTTGCTTAATATTGTTTATTGTTTGTAATTTTATATTTAGTCTGTTCCTATTGTATATAGCTGAGTTGGGTTTGGATCAATCTTGTTTAGACAAAAGGGGGAAATGATGGGGAAACGATCAACCAATCACATCTAGTTAGGGTGTGGCTACCTGGGGTCCAGGTAGCAAAACTGGGAGGACATAGGTGCCCGCTCTTTCCATGCAGTGTCTGCCAGACAGATAGGACATCAGACCTCCCGCTCTTGTAGCATGAGTTTCCCTCTTTAACCTTTAAAAAATACCCATTCTTCTTGAGCTGGCTTGGTTATTTATCGTACTGACCTAATTCCCCAACATTTGTCCTTAGTCACTGCACTGAGGAAAAGCTCTGTTTTCCCCTTTAATTATATATTTTTCAACTACTTTCTTCTTTTTCTTATTTTTCTGACCTTTCTTTTGACCTTTGCAAATACACATATTAAAGTGACATTCTCATTCATGCATCACGAGCAAGCATGCTATAATTCGGATTTATTTTCAAGGTTGGCAACTGTAGAATTTTAAGGTGAGTGAAATCAGAGAAAAAGTTTATTTATTTATATTTATTTATTGCTGTTTTCCTGTTGTCTTCTCTTTATATCATACTGCCTTCAGTAAGGCAATGTCGAGTGTATACTAACTCATTCATTTGTTCACTTGTTCCTCAATTACTTAGTGCCAATTGTAGTGGAGCCACAAAAATGGCAAATAATTGAAAATAATTTTAAAAGCACCAGAGTTACAATCACCATTGATACTCTGTGACATTTAAATTTAGTGTAAAAGTTGGCAATTGTTTTTAACATTTTTCAGCTTTTTGGTTTGCCACATGCTAAGTGTTGTAATAACAGCTGTACTACTCAGAAACAATTCTCATCATCAAGGAAATTGCAGTGCAAGAGGCTATTCCACCTTTTTAAGCTTTACTTAGTAAGTTCAATTTGTGCGTAGATCTTCAAATTGAACTTACTAAGGAACTGAATCTTCCTGGACCTACATTAGAGTGATATCTATTTAGAGCTATATTCATCTGCAAACATGCTCATCTCAACTTCTTCTCTGTAAATAGCTGTACGCATTGAAAGCTCACACATTCCTTACTAATTATTCCTTTCCATCAAAACCTAAGCTCAAATGGCAAAAAGGGTTCAAATTAAGGCATTCTGTTTCTTGATAGTATGGAATGTGCAACACCAATTATTATAACTAAATTATGCTTTTATTTGAAAGTAGGACATATATTAAAACAATTGAATTTGATACCCTTTGAAAATATATTCAGTTAACACATGCCAATTGTAGGGGATTTAGAATATACACTTTTAACTGTATATGTTGGTCTTTTAATATAGAATGTTTGACATAAGTATTCTCATTAACAATCATCAGGAACAAATAGAAAATGAGAAGAAAGGCAAGTCTCAGCCTCAGTACCTCCACAAGAACAGGTTTTATCAGAGAAAAAGAAAAGCATTTCATGAAACTTCAAGACTATATGAAATTGTATGGACACAAATGAATTTTATTCAGCTACAAAAAATGAAATGATGTCATTTTCAAGACAACAATTGAAACTTGAATATAGAATATTAAGTAAAATAAGCCAGATTTTGAAAACAATATATTTCATATAATAAGGTGAACCTAGATTTAAGTGTGTAGGTTGGTGATATTTGGGGGGTGTATAAGTGTGTATATAAGAAACTAGAAAGTATACTGTGAAAACTATTGAAATGTTTGAACTTGAAACAGCTAAAGGCCTACATATGCACATATATCAAATGTGACAGAAATAATACAAGATGCTATACATACATTCAAGGAATCTGAATTATTGAAGATCTCAAGCAAATGTCAATACCAAGAAAAGATGCAGAATGCAATGAAGCAATAATTGGAGACAAACAATAGATGAGCAGTGAGAGTTAAGTAATAACTACTAATAATAACATTGTGAGCTAAACAATAACAGATTAGAGCTTTAAATAATTATATTTCAACATCAGTAGAATGCACATTTTTTAAGCACACATAGAATGACCAGGACTTTATATGTCATTTCTCTCAGTGTACTGCCTAGAGAATAGTGAGAGCAGTGTGCTCTATTTTGCTCCTTTTCCTTCTCTTTCTTTCTTTCTTTCATCTGTCTTTTCTCCTCCTTCTCCTACCCCTCCCTTATTCCTCATCCTCCTCCACTTTCTTCTTCTTTCTTTGTTTTATTCACTTTTGTGGGAAGAGGAAGTTCTGCTGGAGATTGCTCTGGTGTGTCTTCCCCTCTGGGCCAATTAAAAATGTATTCTCTTTGACTGGGACTAGTTTCAGGCTTCTTCAAAATTCTTGCATGTAACATGCAGAAATACACACCAAGTTAAAACACTCCCCACTCAAGTTTCAACCATCCAGCACTCAATGCTCAAGACAGCTCCCACTATAGATATACTTGCTTCTCCAAGTTCACTGTTAATCTTACACTTTTCATAAGGCTCTTTCTGTAAACTTCCAAAACTGCAGTCCTTGCTACTTTTATCTGCTTTCCAATATGGCAATTCACTAACTCTTTCATCTCTACCAAGATGCCAGCCACGAATAGTTGTAGATATTTTCCCTTCGTCCTACTTGTGTCAGCATTGTTATTATTCATTGCCAGCACTACAGGCATTGCCACTTTCACCCACTTGCCAGAATAGCTGTTCTCTAAATCTTTCAGATCTGGGCCCCAAGATACAACCACAGATGGTTGCAAATAATCTCTTTCCTGTAAATTTTATTAGAACTCAGCAGGGTCAGCAACAAGAAATAAAATCAACATAAAAAGCAGTTTTATTTCTAAATGTTAACAATGACCAAGAAATTAAATCAAAAAAAGCAATTACATTTCCAACAGTGTCAAAAACAATGTCATGGGTGGAAAAAAGCCAGAATAGCCAAAACAATCCTTTACAATAAGGGACTTCTGGAGGCATCAGCATCCCTGACATCAAGCTCTATTACAGAGCTACAGAAAAAAAAAAAACAGCTTGGTATTGGCATGAATACAGAGAGGGTGGCCTATGGAACTAGATTGAAGACCTGGACATTAATCCACATGACTATGAGAATCTGATTTTTGACAAAGAAACTAAAATTATACAATGCAAAAAAGAAAGCATCTTCAACAAATGGTGCTGGCCTAACTGGATGTCAAAATGTAGAAGAATGAAAATATCTATTGTTGTGCACAAATCTCAGGTCCAAATGGATTAAAGACCTCAATATAAATCCAACCACAATGAACCATGATAGAAGAGAAAAGTGGGAAGTAGTTTTTAATTCATGAGCACAGGAGACCACTTCCTAAATATAATTCCAGTAGCACAGACACTGAGAGCAACAATAAATATATGGGACCTCCTGAAACTGAGAAGCTTCTGTAAAGCAAAGAACACAGTCAATAAGACAAAAGGACAGCCTACTGAATGAGAAAAGATCTTCATCAACCTCACATCAGAAAAAGACTGGTCTGCAAAATATATAAAGAACTCAAGAAATTGTACATTAAAATTCTAAATAACCCAATTAAAAATGGAGTATGGAACTAAACAGAGAATTCTCAACAAAAGTATCTCAAATGGCCAAAAGATACTTAAGGAAATGTTCAACATTCTTAGCTATCAGGGAAATGCAAATCAAAACAACTCTGAGATACCTTACACCTGCCAGAATAGGTAAGATAAAAAAATAAAACAAAAAAAACCCACGAATGATAGCTTATGGTGGAGAGGATGTAGAGTAAGGGGAATACTCATCCATTGCTGGTGAGAATGCAAACTTGTATAACCACTTTGATAACTGGTACGGCAGTGTCTCAGAAAGTTTGGAATCAACCTTCCTCGGGATCCAGTAATACCACTCTTGGGCATATCCCCAAAACTTGCTCCATCATACTACAAAAGCATTTGTTCATCTATGTTCATAGCAGCATTATTTGTAATAGCCAGAACCTGGAAACAACCTAAATGCCCCTCAACGAAAGAATGGATAAAAAAAAGTGGCACATTTACACATTAGATTGCTACTCAGCTGTAAAAACAATGACATCTTGAATTTTGGATGCAAATGGATGGAATTAGAAAACACTATCCTGAATGAGGTAATCCAGACTCAAATAGATGAGTATGGTATGTACTCACTCATAAGTGGATACTAAATATAAACAAAGGACACTGAACCTATAGTTCATGATCCTAGAGAAGCTAAGTAATAAGGTAAGCCCAAAGAAAAACATATATAGACCCACCTGGAAATTGGAAACTGATAAGATTGCCTGACAAAAATGTTAGCAGGGGAGTGGGAGGAGAAGGGAGGGTAGAAGAGGAAGAGGAGGGGAGAAGGGGAGGGTTGAAAAGAACTTGAGGGAATGAGATAGTCGAGATGGAGGAAGGACAGAGATGAGAGCCAGGAAAGAGTTATCTTGATTGAGGGAGCCATTATAGGGTTAGCAGAAACCAGGCTCTAGAGAAATTCCCAGGCATCCACAAGGATGACCCCACCTAAGACCCTAAGCAATAGAGGAGAGGGGGCCCGATCTTGACTTGCCCTGTAATCAGACTGATGATTATCTTAAATATCACTATAGAACCTTTATTCAGCGACTGATGTAAACAGAGGCAGAGACCCACATTCAAGCACTGGACTGAACTCCCAAAGTCCAGTGGAAGAGTGGAAGGAATGAGAATATGAACAAAGAGGTCAAACCATGATGGGTTCACCCACTGAAATAGTTTACCTAAGCTAATAGGAACTCATCAACTCCAGCCATACTGGGAAAGTACAAGCATAGGACCAAACAAGTACCTATGAATGTGGTTGACAGTTGCATGGCTGGAACAGACTGAGGGGCCACTGGCAGTGACACCAGGATTCATCCCTACTGCATGTCCTGGCTTTTTGGGATACTATTCTCTTTGGATATATACCTTGCACAGCCTAGATTTAGTAGGGAGGGCCTTGGACCTTCCACAAAGCAGTGTTCCTTACCCTCTATAAGGATAAGATGGGGGTGGGCTGGGAGGGTGTGTGAAGGGAATGGGAGGAGAGAAGGAAGTGGGAAGTTGGATTGGTACTTTTTAAAAATCTAAAAAAAAAGAAAAATATTATCCTTAATAAGTTTTTGAGATGGAACACCTTGAAGAAAAGTATATGTTCATATTCAATGAATTATTAAAGCCATTTGTGAAAATCTTTAGAAACTTACAATGATTTCCACATATAATTTTTACACAAAGGAATCTGTTGCTTTGCCTCAGCCATTCCTTTAAGATGGATTGTAAGGATTTAAGGAGAAGTTTATGGAAAGAAATAAAAAAGACATGCAGGGATCTCATCCCTAGAGAGATCTGAGTTTTCTCTTTCATATTACATGAATGAATTTGTTCTGTGAGGGGGAAAAAGCCATGCATTGCAATAGTATAAAGATAAGTACATATCTTATGTGTTCTCATAATTCTGTTGTAAGCGGGTAATCAAGTGATACCTAGCAGGTGTTAGCGTGTTCTCTGACTCCCAATTTAGGTTTCTTTCTACTGAATGGTATTAGAATTAGTCAGTAAGATTCATATACATGGCCCTAAGCTTTGGAATTTTCTGTTTTTGCTCATCCTCCTTCTATGGTACTAACTGATTTATTGATTTGTTCAATAAAGCAGAAGCCATACATAATGAGCAGTAACTATGAACATAACTGAAATCAGTGCTGCCAAAAAAAAATCACTCTGAATTCATCCAAGGTTCTCTGACACACACACACACTCCTTCATTAAAAATTGGTTTTTATTAATAAACACTGTCAGCGCAGTAAAGATAAAACAGATTAACTTAGTCTCTTACTTTGAAATTTTTTAATGTAAGAACACTTTTATACAATTTTTTGAACAATTCTATTTTTGTGATTCTTCCAGTTCAGGCATTTAGTTAAGTGAACTTGGTTATAATTTTTATTTACATCTAGTAGAATTAAGTCTAGTGCAAAATGATGAGGGACACAAATGTCAGTACTAAACAGCAGAATCAGAGCAAGGTGAGTCACTAGAATGTGTATCAATAAACTCTACTTTGGTCTAAAAGCACACGTCAAGAAAAAATAATAGTGACTCCCATGTACATCATGTTTCTCTTGTATAATTTGTTCTGACATGCCTCAGAAACCACAAATCATGGCTCTGGTCCCACTTAATCCTCTGCAGGTTTTGACTGTATTTTCTAAGAATGACCTCTGCCTTGAAACACTTTTTGTATCGACAGGTCAGCTTCTGCAGTGTGTCTGTGTTTTCACAAAGGAAATGTTCTTTCTCTTTCATTTAGGTTCATGGTTTATAATTTTTTATAAATAAGCTCAATCTAATTTAAAATGAAAGACATTAGGCTGAATCAAGTAGCATGTGATTTTCCACTGAGGTAATTGAAAACAGTTTACCATGATTAAATATTATTTAAATACACTAGAACCAAAAATAGGCCTCAGAGAATAAGCTTACTTCCTCCCTATGCCTTACCTGATTCAATCTCATAAGTCTGGAATGTAATTCTCCATCTCAAATATTGATTTTCCATGTTGAGCTTGCTCTCATTTTATATTTCATTTATCATTCAGCTGAACTTCCCTAACTATACGGAATATAGGTATCATATCTTGAGTCTGGAAGCTGTAGAAACTTCATATTTTAAGGGAAATAAAAGCTGTTTGAGTAGGTGGGACTCTTACAGGGACCTAATAGAGGAAGGCCCAGCCATGTTTCTGCAAACCCCTTGATACTCTGATTCTAATTATTTCTTACCAACTGAGTTACTTGATTCTAGTGCCCATCAGGGAAGTAATTTGGGAGCCTGCCTGCACTACTGACTCCCTACATGGGTCATCAGATACAGTAAGTGACCATAGCAGTGTCAACCATAGGTGACATAGAAGGTCCTACAATGTATTCAGTATCAACTTAACAGAACATTGAAACACATAAAAAATAAATACAAAACAAAGAAAAGGCAAGTCTCTACTGAGCTATTATCTTTAACTACTGCTCTATGGACATGCCTATGAGGAATTTTTTGACAGTAAGTTGAAGTGGTGGGGTCTCAGCTACTAAAGATGATAACATCCCTGAGCAGGCGGTCCTGGGTTTGTAAGAAAACAGGATGAGCTTGATCCTGAGTGAGCCAAGCATCAGCATCCCATATAGTTTCTGCTTCGTCTTCCCGAATTTCCTATCACGATGATAAATCAGCTCCCGGAAGCACAAGCCTAAAAAGCCTCCCCTTCTTTACGTTTTCCAGGCTCAGAATATTTTATCACAACTTTTTAAATTTTAAGCAAAGTTCATGAAAACAGAAGATGATGAGTTTGTCTCTCAGTGTGGTACCAAAGGAACGTAAGGGCAGATTACACAACTCCATAAGCAAATTTTAAGAGCACAGCACAACTCACATCCCCCTAAACGTAGACTTCATATTGGCTGGAGCTGATGAGTAGCAGGCATATTATAGGCCAAGTGAGGTGCTAGTGCCTTCACAGGATCCGTGGAGCTTGGCTTAACACTACCAACAGGTCCTTTTTAAAAATGAATAATAAGTTAGAGCCAGCTAGAGTGATCCAGGAATTTCTTTAGCTTCTGTCTGATTCTCTCACTCTTTTTAGAGGTTGAAACTTAGCCAGATAGTAGGACCCTTGGGTTCATCTGACAATCTTTTGTGCCCCCACCAATGAACAATAAGTGTTGGCCATGGTAGACACTGGCTCACACTACATTTTAGTTCATGGGAAACTTGATAGATTTATTGGCTCAGCATTGTATATAGATGGCTAGGGTTGCAACATTATCAAACATAAACAAGTGACTATGACTTTAGTGATGCCTATATATCTTACTCCTACCTCAAATCATATATGGTGTATAATCCTGAAGCAATTGAGTTTCTTCTAATGGTAAATAATTTCCAGGTGTTCAAGGTGTTCAAGAACAAAGCATGAATGAATATATGGATACAATTATTTATAGAATACCTTATATGAGTTTCTTTTTAGAAAGAACAGAGACTTCTTATGCTTATAGAGAGTTCAATTTAGAATTTTGATGAAGCTTAACAAAATCATCCAAGATTCAAACTTAAAGTAATGAAATGTCAGTGTTTATATATTGCCTCTTTACAAAATAATAATTTTTGTGATTTAAAAAATTTTTAGTATTTATGTTTCCTGAAACAAGTGTAAGTTGTATTTAGGTGAGAAGAAAGTTATAACTGAAACTGTTTCTGGAGTGTAGCTGCTAATTTCTCTACTTCTTTGGTTTCAGTTAGCTCTTGTGGTTGGACAGAGGTTACATACACCCTAATAATGCATATCTGGTTGTTGAAATTAAGCGTTGTATTCATTATAACATTCTCACATTTAAATGCACCTTTATTTGCTGAATGCTAGCAGTGGAAAGATATGGTGTCATCATTTGGTTGGGATTTTAGGAAACTAGTGGAGTCTCTGCTCTTTTGTGACTGTCTGTTTTTTGGAGTATCCAGAACAGTAACCGAAAGGCAAAATACATTGCTTCCCTTTGTGCTGGACAGAAGCTAATGCTATACAACTTCATGGGAAACAAAACAAGACAAGACATTTAGTGAAGCTATTAGTTTTTGTTCCTGATTTCTGACTCCTTGTCTGACCACATGTTTCCATCTTATTCCCTAAAATTTGTAAGCAAAAGAGAATTAATTAAAACTTTGTATGCGAGCCTCTATATCTTATATACATTAAAATCATAAAGACTAAATTTTACGACTTGAGCAGCACAAAATTAATTCTGGAAAACAAGGTGTCTTTATAAAGCATGAATTAATTTTTGAAGCATACCACAATAATATAATTTGATGACCACAGAGATAAATTTTAGAATTCTCTGAAAAATGTTTTAATAATATAATAATTTAATACATCTTTCCAGTAATTAAAAAAGCCTAGGAATGTTGAAAATAGCCTACATGTTTTTATATTGTGTGGAGATGAACAGTGCACTTTAAAGGTCAAAGAAAATCTGTAATAGCAATGATGTCTGAACAGCACCTTTCAATATAACATTTATTTTCACCTTCTTTATTAAACCACAAATCCTTTAATTATTTTTATGAGTGTGACTATGTGAAAGGAGATGCTTTGAATTTATTAGTTATTAATAAGCTCTTAGTATGACTAAAAAAGGTGAATCACATTATTGTAAATATATTTGTTTTTATCAAAAGATTGTACATTCTAATAAGCATATGAAATCATGGTATGAAAATTTTCTGGTTAATAACATTAATGTGCATTTTTAAATAGTGCTAAAATATACAGCATTGAACATTTTCTCTTTAGAATGAATTTATATTTCTGAACAGTCATAAAAGAGTACACTGTTTTTAATGTAATCCAAATTTTTCATTACATATTGCATTTTTCAGTTGTAAATTGTGTGTTTGGCTTTTAGGAAGATATTGTCAAAAGAATGCAGTTTTATTGTTTTCTTTGTAGAAAACACGAGTAGTACTACGTTTTAAAAAGCATTTCTTTGTTTGGATAAAACATCATCAACAATGTAACTTGTGGGAAAAGGGTCTATTTGGCTTATTTTCCCACATAATTGTTCATCACTGAAAGAAGTAAAGGCAGGAGCTCAAACATTGTGAGACTTTAGAGACAGGAGATGATATAGAGGCCAAGAAGGAATGCTTCTTATTGCCTTGCTCCCCATGGCTTTCTCAGGCTGCTTTCTTATAAAACCTATGACCACCAGCCCCTGGATGATCCCCAATACAAAAAGATACTGAAACATGTTAGAAGTATAGATGCCAGAAAGAAACTGGGGCAGGAGAAAAACAAAATAATTAGGGTCTTTATTATACCCTTCAAGGGCATGTTCCTGTGTCTCCCTTCCAACAGTGAGACCTCCGCTCCTGAGTATTGAACCACTTCCATGTGTGTGTGTGTGGGGGGGGGTCACAGACTATTGCCCAATTGTCTCAAAGTAGCTGTGCACACATATATGTGTGCTATACAAAGAAATACGTGAGGAGGAAATTGAGTCATCTGGGTAAATGATATAATGGAGAAAGGAAAAAATAATAGCAGAAATCTAAGATGCTGTGGTTAAACATTAACAGTGAACCTAAAGCTAATTTCTTTAGTTTTATCAATATAAAACTTAAGGACAGAAGAAGGAAAGAAAAAAAGGCAAATCTTTTTATATTTACAATACAACAAATATTGTAAATTGCGATACAAATAGTAAGGTGTATGCTTCTACATTTAAAATCTGACAGTACTATGTCAGTAGAGCGGCTTAGGTATTTCACACACACAAAGTTAACATTCCTTTTAATAGCTATTGTAGCCAGGCTTTCACAGTGGCTTGCAGTCTTGTTCTTCTTTGTAGGTTCTGCAATCACAAATATGTGACTTAGGAAAATATTAAGAACAAATTGTCAAAAATTTCTGTTCCTTTTGCAATTCGATAATTTGTTTTGTAATAAAAATATTTTTATACTGAACACTCAGATACTGTTCAAATGCCACAAAATTTTTCATATTTTTCTTTCTTTTACATGCTGTTTGAATTTGACAACAAGGTTAAATGGCTTGGTTTAGCTTTCATGTTTACTTTTTCCGAATGTAGAGAACTGAACATTTTCAGGGATTATAGTTTTATGGAAAACTGGCTTCATAGAACCCAAGAGACTTAGGTTTCTCTAAACATCTTGACTCAGTATCAGTTCATGGATAAATTTTACTAATTAATTACTATTACAAGTAAAATATTATTGAGCTTTTGGTTTAATAATAAATTACTATGACTTTTCTTCAACTACTTTCTTTGCTAATGTTCATTTATCCAGTCAATAAACATTTTTCAATACTTCTTGTTTGTTCTGTTCTGAAAATACTGTGTAAAAGTCAGAAGAAGCCATATTTTAGCAAATGGTAAATTGCATTAAGCTCCTTGTTGGTGTCAATTATTTATAAAAATAACACACCAAAGGTGCAGGTCTCCCTCCTCACCAAATAAACTTCTCTTTGCAGCAAATGGAATCCAATACAGAAAACCACAACTAGTCAAACTGCAGAGAACAATTAATCATGGTGTACCCAGCAACAAAGACTGCATCCATAACACAATTCCTGTGTATATTTTTTAGGGAAATTACAAAAGAAGGCAAGGAACAACCAATAGCACAGAGAAAAATGAAATATGTTGAGATTGTGTCTCCTAAAACGATAGGGAAACTTCACTCATGATACCTCCACAACATGAGTGTGTAAATAAGACCTCAGCAAGTATATCACCAATACACGTTAATGTGAAAGGAACAATCTCATAGGGCTTCATGCTAGACAAAGAAATATAAAAACAATGATTTCTAAGAAAAGGAGAATTAGTGTTCCCAGGGAATGAGCCACCAAAGTGACTTCAAAACCATTGTAAAGTATAGGAATATAGGTTTTTTATGACTCATCAAGAGAAAATAAAAGAATACTTGTGTTCACTCATAGAAAATGATCACCTTTAAATATATGCAAGTCTTAAATATGTTATGAAGATATAATATTTATGTAAAACTTTTTAAATTCAGACCTATTTTATAAGCAAAGTGAATCATACCATGTAAGTTATAGTGCTCTCATTTAAACAAGTCATATGCATAAACTCCTTTTTCACAGTAGCTTTTGTTAATACTTTCCATTCTACAGGATTGGTTGGAACTAGGTATGGTAGTGCATGTCTTTAATACCAGAATTTGGTAGCCAATAGCATGTGTATCTCTGTGAGCACGAGGACTGCCAAGGCTACACAGTGAGACTCTGTTGAAATCTAAACAAAATCAAAAGAGATTGATTGCACTACTCATCAAATAACTCAAGTAGAAATCACAAGTGATTTCAGATGCTCTGGAGTATGAGTGTGCTGTAAAGGTGCCTGGATATAGTTGTGAATATTAACATTGAAAGTAAGAACTGGATTTCAAAGCATGTACTGAACAATAGTAAATTGGAGATAGTGAACAACTTCAATGCGAGTTTTGATTTTATATACTATGCACTAATGAACACATTAGTGCCTTGTGAAATATTCGTTGCACGGTGTAAAAATAAACAGTTGTGATTTGTTTAATAAAAAGCTAAATGACTAACAGCTAGGTAGGAGGTATAGCAGGGACTTCTGGGCAGAGAGAGTTTAGGATGAAGAAGGCAGAATCATCAGCCAAATGGAGAGGAAGCAGCATGTGGAATACAGAGTAAAGGTGACCAAGGCACATAAAAGAATATAGATTAGAAGATATGGGTTAATTTAAGTTATTTAGGAACGACTTAGGAACAAGCCTAAGCTAAGGCCTAGCTTTCATAATTAATAATAAATCTCTGTGTCATTTTTTATGAGCTGGTGGCCCAAAGAAAAATAAGTCTACATTTTTCATCTCTACTTGTGAAATTAAAACTACTTGTTAAATATTTCTATGAGGGATCTTTCTCTTAAGGAACTTTTAAATTGCAAAAAGCATTAGAAACTGCATTTCTGCAGTTATTGGTGATAAGAGAATGATAGGAATGACTGGAGAGTAAGCTAAGATCAAATGGTAGATTCACAGCTTTTGATGGTTTTGACAGGAAAGAAACTTTTCATACAAATACAATAAGCATGATTTTGAGATTATTCTACTAAAAATATTTTTAAAATACATAGTAAAATTAATATTTTGCTGATTGAAAGGCTCCAGTAGGCCCAAGCAAGGCAAATATGGTTTCAGCAAACATTGCCCTTCCCCCAATTCCCACTGCTGAAATGAGAACACACAAAGTCAGGTCAATAACTTATTAAGGAGTGCAATACAAAAACATACTTATGAATGCAGAACAAGACAAACACCCCTGCTGATCCAGCTGCCATTGTCTTGCTATTCTGCCTAAGGTTGATGAGAACCAACTGCAAGATTTGCACCTGCTCTAACTACCCAATCAAGAGAGCATATACCCCTTCCATGGTTTATCCAGAGTAAACCATGCCCACAGGGCTAATAATCCCAAATGTCATGGACCAAAACAGATCAAATTCCCCTAACACTTTTCCTTTTTTATTTAATTAAGGTTCTAATTCTAACATAAAATTATATATAATAAGAACAACTATCAAGCATTGTCAAGAAGATTGAAAAGAATTGACATAAACAAAAACAAAATTACAACCAATAAAAACAACATCAAACTAAAAACACATTTAAATGTCCAAACAATAGGTAATTGGCAAATTATAGAAATTACTCCAATAGTTCTTCTTTTCCAATACCTAATATGTACCTAATATGCCCTTAGCTAAGATATGAGAGGATTGTAGCTGTAACTCTCTAGTCTTCAACTCTATCAGAAACCTAGAAGGCAAGTAATATTACCTGAGTAAGCAGAATGAGTAAGCAAGTGCCTTACAAAAACGCAAGAAATAACAGAAATATCTGGATGCCTGGATAGTCACCCAATGTTTTCCTGAAATGTTGGGGCATCCAACTTGGCTATAGGCCTAGACTATCTGACAGACCACTTTCAGAAGGAGCAAAATTTGAAAAACTGTCCTACCGTGTCTTGACAAGGTTCAGCAGTCACTTTCCTCATGTCCTGCTTGTCCAGATTGTACATCATGCTTACTGTCAGGAGTCAAAGCAAGGGCAATTCCAAATAGGCCAGTTTTGCCAAGCATAGTACAAGGTCCATATGGAGTGTCTTTGGTGCCTGTCATTCTCTTAGGAGATTGGTGCACCCAGGGGCAGTTGTGTCTCATGTCAACAGAATTCTAAGTTTAAATGCTGTATTCTATAGTTCTCCAAAGCATTTGAAGATTAACAAGCTACATGGGATGCATCTTTGTACATCTAGAAAAAATAATTTTACATCTGTATCAATATATAAGAATCCAAACTAGTGATAGCTGCCAATTTTGTTTATAAGTAGATATAATAATCTACCTTATTGTCCTATCCTATCTATCCCCCATTTTTCTATTCCAAACGAGATTCCTTAGTCTAATCTTTATTGCTCTTCCCCCAACCATATAATAACATATAACTAATGCCTACAGATGACAATTATGGAAAACCCAGAGAAAACCCAAAATATATAATAACCATTGCTTCTGCTGGGAGAGGGGATGACATTTTCTTGAACTGTTTTCCTCTGTCTAGGAGGATACAGTATCTCTATAGGATCCTGAAAAAAAAAACCCAAAACAATGGTTAAATCTCATGAGGACTAGCTGTAACATTTGTAGCCAGTCTCAGAGTAACAGGTAAGGCTTCTCTGAAGCTCTTATCTAAAGTTCTGGCTAGAGTGGTGTAACAAGATGTTCCATCTCAGCTAGCCACCTTGGTATTATCCTGAGAAGTTTGTAATCCAATGCCAATCTTTGAGTGGTGTTTATTGGCTCAATGACATTTATACTCACCAGGTAGAGTCCTTATTGTGGGGCCCCATAATCTTTTTGGAGATGTCAGAAATTGCTATCAGGAAATAATTTTGTTTACTATGGAAAACTTAAACATTATTAATATCAAAACAGAAAGTTTAAATTTTAGGATAGTAATATATCTAAAGAAAGGTTCTAAAGAGTCAAAATTAAGAATTAGGGGAAAGAGATTTGTAATAATAGACCCTAGACTTTGTTTTTTTTTTTCTGTCCCACATCAGGTGGGTCTTCTCAGATAAGACAGAGATACTGAGTTGGGCTATGGTGGCACAAGCATTTAACCCCAGCACTCAGGAGGCAGAGACAGGCAAATATCTGTGAGTTCTAGACCAGACTGGTCTATAAGAGCTTGTTCCGGGACAGGCTCCAAAGCTACAAAGAAACCCTGTCTCGAAAAACCACAGAAAGACGACAGAGACACTGAATTTTTCTTTCAACAATATGCTTAGATTTGCAGAAGGAGAAAGCCACACTCTGCCTCCAAAGCCAGCTTTAATTTTTTCTGAGTTATGACTACAACTGTTTGGAAAAATAAAGAGATACTAATTTTAAGATGATGATATTTTACCCTATAGAGAATGTTTGTGCCATTAGGCCAGATTTTCTTCTTCAGTTAATAATTTTTTCCAGAGAGTTTTCCTTCCTTTTAAGATGTCTAGATGTCAAAGGTGTTTTGAATTCTTGAATTTGGGTATTTCTATTTTCCTGAACAGACAAAAAACAAAAACAAACCAAACAAACAAACAAGCAAACAACAACAAAAAAACAGAACCCTGCCCCAACATTATAGGGTGGGTTTTCTCTTTTCTTTATTTACACTTTATTTTTATTGAGCTCTACATTTTTCTCTGCTCCCCTCCCTGCCTCTCCTCTCCCAATGCAACCCTCCCCATGCTCCCAATTTACTCAAGAGATCTTGTCTTTTTCTACTTCACATGTTGGTTAGATCTATGTAAGTCTGTCTAAGTGTCCTCATTGTTGTCTAAGTTTGCTGATATTGTGGTTTGTAGGCTGGGTTTTTTTGTTGTTTTTTTGTTTTGTTTTGTTTTTGCTTTATGTTTAAAAATCACCTATGAGTGAGACATGTGATAATTGTCTTTCTGTGTCTGGGTTACCTCATGCAAAATAATGTTTTCTAGCTCCATCTATTTCCCGGCAAAATTCAAGATGTCATTTTTTTTTTCTGCTGTGCAGTACTCCATTGTGTAAATTTACCACATTTTCCTTATCCATTCATTGGTCGAGGGGCATTTAGGTTCTTTCTTGGTTCTGGCTATGACAAACAATGCTCCTATGAACATAGTTGAGCACATGTCCTTGTGGCATGATTGTGCATCCTTTGTATATGTACCCAAAAGTGGTATTACTGGGTCTTGAGGAAGGTTGTTTCCCAATTTTCTGTGAAATCACGACACTGACATCCAAAGGGGCTGTAGCAGCTGGTATTCTCACCAGCAATGCAGAAGTGTTCCCTTTTCCCAACAACCTCTCCAGCTTAAGTTGTCATCCGTGTTTTTGATCTTGGCCATTCTTACAGGTGTAAGATGGAATCTCAGAGTTGTTTTGATTTGCATTTCTCTGATGACTAAGGATGTTGAACATTTCCTTAAGTGTCTTTCAGCCATTTTAGATTCCTCTGCTCTATTTAGGTCTGTACACCAATTTTATTGGATTATGTGTTCTTTTGATGACCAATTTCTTGAGTTCTTTGTATATTTTGTATATTTTGTATATTTTGGAGATCAGACCTCTGTCAGATTGGGTTTAGTGAAGATCTTTTCCCATTCTGTAGGCTGTAATTGTGTCTTGTTGACTGTGTCCTTTGCTTTACAGAAGCTTTTCAGTTTCAGGAGATTCCATTTATTAATTGTTTCTCTCATTGTCTATGCTACTATGATTATATTTAGGAAGTGATCTAAAGCGCATTAAAATGTACTTTCCACTTTCTCTTTTATAAGGTTCAGTGTGGCTGGCTTTATGTTGCGGTCTTTGATCCATTTGGACTTGAGTTTTGGGCATGGTGATCGATATGGGTCTATTTTAATTCTTCTACATGTTGATATCCAGTTAAATATGCTTTCTTTTTTCTATTTGCTATTTCTTGTTTCTTTGTCAAAAATCAGGTGTTTGAAGGAGTGTGGATTAATATCAGTGTCTTCTATTCAGTTCCTTTGGTCCTTCTATCTGTTCTTATGCCAATACCAGGTTGTTTTCAGCACTATAGCTCTGTAGTGGAGTTTGAAGTCAGGGGTAGTGATGCCTCCAAAAGTTCCTTTATTGGGCAGAATTGTTTTGGCTATTCTGTTTTTTGCTTTTCTATATGAAGTTGAGTACTGTTCTTTCAAGGTCTGTGAAGAATTTTGCTGGGATTTTGCTGGGCATTGCATTGAATCTGTGGATTGCTTTTGGTAAGATTGCCATTTTTACTATGTTAATTCTGCCTACCCAAGAGCATGGGAGATCTTTCCTCTTCCTAGTGTCTTCAATTTCTTTCTTCAAAGACTTAAAGTTCTTGTCATACAAGTCTTCTACTTGTTTGACTAGAGGTACTCCGAGATATTTTATGATATTTGTGGCTATTGTGAAGGGTGTTGTTTCTCTGATTTCTTTCCCAGCCCTTTTATCATCTGTGTACAGGAGGGCTACTGATTTTTTTAGTTAATCTTGTATCCTGCTACATTACTGAAAGTGTTTATGAGTCATGAAAGTTCCTAGGTAGAATTTTTGGGATTGCTTATGTAAACTATCATATCACCATCAAACAGTGAGAGTTTGACTTTTTCTTTTCCGATTTGAATCACCTTGATGTCCTTTTGTTGTCTTATTGCTTTAGCTAGGACCTCAAGAACTATGTTGAATAGATATGGAGAGAGTGGAAATATTGTCTTGTTTCTGATCTCAGTGGAATCGCTGGGAGTTTCTCTCCATTTATTTTGAGGTTGGCTGTTGGTTTGCTGTATATTACCTTAATTATGTTTAGGTATGTTGCTTGTATCCCTTCTAGACAGGTTGAATTGCCACATTGGTTGATGTACTATCACTTCTCTTTATTAAAAAACATCTTCTGTTCAAATAGAACCTTTATTAATTTTGATGGTATCTATAGTTTTTCTTCTCCTGTAGAAACAAAAGTAAAACTCCTTCCTCAATGTAACATATATCCTGATTTCCATTCTGATGTCAACACAACTGTAAAGTACATAGGCAGATTTAGTTCAATCGTTTTATTTTTCCTATGTCCAATGTCTCTCAGCAGTTGTCGTTCCTTTTTCATTAGCACTAAGAAAACTTAAGGTTAAAAAGGCCTTAAACAATCTATCTCTGTGCTTATTTATTACCCCTTTCTGTTTATTAAACGTTTCTTTTAAAGTACAATTAGATCTTTCTACAACCGCTTGTCTTGTAGGATTGTGTGGTATACCTGTAATATACTTCCTATTATAATATGCAAAAAACTGTTTCATTTCACTAGAGACAGATGCTAGAGCATTGTCAGTCTTAATTTGTACAGGTATTTCCATGATGGCCATGACTTCTAGTAGGTGTGGAATTACAAAATCAGCCTTTTCAGAACTCAAAACAGTTGCCCATTGAAATCCTGAAAATGTAGCTATTGTAGGGTAAACATATTTTAATTTCCCAAATTTTGCAAAATAAAATATATCCATTAGCCAAATTTCATTTCTTTGCACACCTTTAGGGTTAACTTATGCAGGCAATGGAGTTTGTTTATAAAAGGAACAAGTGGGCCATTTTTTTTAAACAATTTCCTTGGCTTGTTACCAAGTGATGTAAAAATCCCCTTAAAAACCTTAGCTAGTGACATGGTGATTTTTGTGAAATTCTGAGGCCTTCAGCACATATAACTGATCAATTTTATCATTACCTTGAGCTCAAAGACCTGGAAGGCCTGTATGGGCCTTCTTTCTCCCTCTCTCTCTTTCTCTCTCTTTCTCTCTCTCTCTCTCTCTCTCTCTCACACACACACACAAATACATATATATGTATGTATGTATCCCATATGTATGTATGTATATATATATATATACATATATACATGGGATGATTCCTATTTCTAACTATGTCATGTAAATGTATAAATAAAAAAAGTTAATTCTGAATCATCAGGAATAAATTCATTGATTTCAATATGTAAAACAACACTTTCAGCATACTGAGAGTCAGTAACTATATTGAGAGGTTCTATGAAATCTATTAGTACCATGAGAATGGCATACAATTCTGACTTTTGCACAGAATCATAAGGGCTTTGAATCACTTTACTTAAGTTTCCTGATCTGTAACTGTTCCAGGGCTTCAGACTATTCAAAACAAAACTACTAATAGATTCCAAGCCCTAGCAAAAAACTTATTAAGACTGATAAAAAGAGCATCTAGACACAGATAAAAGAAGTTGAAAGGGAATCAATCTCACCATTACCTAATAAAATTATAGATGAGCTGCCTAGGATTGTTAGCACACTTCCCATGATTTATTCCATGACTGTTTATGAAAGGGAATCTACATATATGAAAGATTTAAAAAGTATTAAGGAACCAAAAGCTTCCTATGCTATGCATTCAGCATGTGTGATGAGGCAGATATTAAAAGTGTGGTCTTTAAGGAATAGAATCACCCCTAAATGTCATTGGCCAAAATGGAACAAAATCCCATAACACATTGCCTTGTTACATTATTAAATTACATTTCTAAAGCTAACCATTTTGGTTTATTTCCTTCTTTGGCCACTTCCTCCTCCTTAGGCTGACCACAATGGTCCAGCTGTCAAAGCCTTTGAATTCAGCAATCAAGAGCCCTTTTTGACTACCCTACTTAACATGCCCAATCAAAATTAACAAACTGAGCCTAAGACAGGTTTTTCACCTTTCCCTTCACAAACTGCCATTGGTTGTTGGGCCCCTTCTGTCTCCCCTCTATTCAGAGGCAGTTCTTTTATCCTCTTTGGCAAATATCCCTTCCTCCTGTCTTATTCCTTCCCCATTCTTCCTAGTACTCAATCTCCTGTCTTTGTCTCTTATTTCCTGTCCTGTGTTACTATGGCACAAATAAATCTCTTTGTGCAGAGAACTTGGTAGTAGTGTATCCTGTGCATATTCTGGACCTTTAACTGATATCCTTAACTCTTTTGGAGACTTGGGTGTGGCTGGAGTAGGTATTATTAATGTATAACACAAATATTCTCTTAGAAACCACAGTTGCAAGGACTGAGAAGGATTTTTAGATCTGTTCATTAGATCAGAAAATACATTCTCTGTTGTACTCCCAGTATAGGTTGATCTTTTCACACATCCATTTGCTTAGGATCTGTTGCTCCAAACAATGAGCAATGAAAATTGCAGCGTAGCGGGAAAAACAAATAAACAAAAACCTCACAGGAAGATAATGACCTCTAAGTCAGGGTTCAGTTAGAACTGATCTGTTACTACATTTTCATAACATTTATCTTTATTGAAGATTTTATGAGGAAATTTTGTGACCAAGGTATGTATTGTGTGTGTGTGTGTGTCTGTGTGTGTGCATGCGCACATGCGTGAATATGCACCTTTAAATAGTTTTCCAGAACAAATGTAAAAAAATGAATTTTGTAATTTCAAGGCTAAAAAATTTTATTGTTTCTTTCAAATTTGGCTTTGTAACACATTTGTACTAATGTATACAAAGAACCAATATATAGGTTCTGAAACATAATACCTTTGTGAGAGAGATTAATATTAAGAATGTGTTATACTAAATTAGACCTAAGAGTTTATAAACTTTTTTTTTATAAAGTCTGTTCATTCAGAAAATGTGACATACATAAGGTGCAGAGGGCAAACTTGGTCGTCCAGCTTCATTTCTACTGACCAGGAACAGGGCAGCTATTCTTAAAAGAGTTTAGAATCAGCACCCAGGGTAAATGTTGAGATATTAATTATGGGCTACATAAAAAGCATTTCTGAGCATTAATCAATTTCTTTACATGCTAGAAATGTGAGTAGGGCCCCTGGCTTGCACAGCTGTCTTTTTCCTGTTTGTATACTACTACTATTTGAAACAACAACAACAAAACTTTCTTGCGGCTCTTGCTTTATAGTGTATTACTTCCTAAGCTTCAAAGAGCAAACAAAACCAGGGCAGAGTCACTCATTGCTAACTGCTACCTAATCAAAGAGAAATTATAAAAAGATTACACTGCAAAGCAGGTTTTCTTTCCTTAAAAACAAAGTTTACAGTTTACCTGAGTGATTTTACTAGAGAAACCTCCTCTGCTTTTAGTGGTACGTCAAAGTAACTTTGAGGGTACAAGATTACTATTCTTCTCTTTCTTTTGTTTTTATCTTACAAAGCCCAAAATTCTGTCATTACTCAATAGTAACTTTTCTCTCTTTTTCCACCCCTTCTCTTTCTCTTTCTCTCTTTTGAATGCAGGCTGACCCTAATAATACATTTCACACAAACGTTTGCTACTACCAGACCACTTCAGTAGGCAGATTGGTTTCAAGAATAGATTGAATTCCTGATCATTGTGTCCTACCCTATCCACAAAATACAGTTTTACAGACTGTCTTTTCTATCTGCCTCTTTCAGAGAACACAGTCATGTCATACACTAGAAATAACTTGTAACTAAATGAATTGAAATCTTTTAATATGTATTCAACATTTTCATTTATGATATAAAAATGTAGTGTTCAATAGAAAATAAAAGAAATATTTCTTAGCTGCCTGAAACTGGCATATGAGTTAGCACCTCATAAAGACATGTCCAAACCAAATGACATACAATATATATAAAGATTAAATGGCATAGAATAAAGATGTAGAATACAAATTCCTTTGCACCTCAAACATAATTCCATGGGTCATCTTATATGAAATAGTTAATCAGCATTGACTGCTCAGATCTGAGGAGAATCATATATTCTGCCTAGTAGAATAAAGGGGAATTCATTTTGTCAAGAGTTCGTAGGGCATTTTATTCCCTTTGAAACCATTAGAAGTTTTTTTTTTTTTTTTTAATGAGAGAAAACTTGATTCTTTTTCACATCAATGATTTATTCTGGAGGGAATTTTATAGTTCATAGAAGTTTCAAATAATGCATGCTCTATTTTGTCTATTTGGAAATAAAGAAAAAATCTTAAAGTAAATTGGTGAATGGACTCTACCTTTTTATTCCCATTGCTGTCTGAGAAGGTCCAGATTTCTTATTGTTATCCTGCACTTTAAGTGGCCTTTACTAGAAATGCATGCTTCTCCCTCAGAAGATTATCAGCATAAAAGTGTCAACATGTCATTGTGTTTACCACCGCTGGAAATCGTTTTGTTCCTGTCTTTTTCTGACCTCACTTTCCTTCTGCTGCTTCACCAGTTTGAAATGTTTTGCTCAGCAATGACTAGGGTTAATCTTTAAATGCTTTTATTCTTTCCAAAGAAAACACTAAATATCAATTAAAAATACAGCCTAAATAGGAAATATTATTAAAACAGTATTAAAATGCATACTTTAGCCTGATTTTTAGATACGAATAAACAAACAGAAGAGAAATGACAAAAGCAAGTATATGTAAAAACAACAGAAAAGAAAACAGAGAGCACATAATATAGTCATGATACAAAAAATATAATTGACATTTGGAGAAAGAAGAAGCTGTGAGGAAAAAAGAAAACCTTCTGATTGAATCACAAACATTGAAGAAATGTAAACAACAACAAAACCATTTCTCTTAACTTTTTAATTTGTTGACTTTGAAGAAGTCTCTTTAGCATTAGTACTATGTTCGATGGATTATCAACACATATAAAACTGTATTAAAAGCTGTCACATTAGACTTTTGCAAGGACAACTTACTAGAATATTATAAGAGTTATTTTAATCAAATGAGTATAGGAATTATCTGTTCTGTTGTAAGGCCTTTGGTATTCATTTTAAATATGGTCAAGCAAAGAGCATACTACTTTTCACAACATAAATTCTCTTCTACATTCAATGAGAACTGAATTCTGTTGTGGGTCATGGTCTTAATACTGTAAACTGAAGTGCAGCCTACATTATTTGTCCATCTCTGTCTTTAGCAAGACACATAAATATATTCTTCTTTATGTTCTATGGAAGGAAAATGTGGGCAGGGTCATCTCTACAATAGTGATCAAGCTGCCATATTATCTGTTTAAACTTATAAAAGGACAATGAATGGATCTAATAGGCAGAATAAATATTTAGCATTAATAATGAATTGTTGTTCCTATTATTGATTTCAATATTTTTTACTTCTTTGTTGTTCCTATTATTGATTTCCAATATTTTTTACTTCTTCAACTTTGGCTTAGTACAATTCCCAAAGTATGATTTGGTTGTTTTCTCTAGGATGGGAACCCTAAAATATGAGTAAAATGAGGGCAAGATAGGAAGGTTAGAGTGGGGATCCACACTTTTAGGCTGACCTTCCTAAAAGAAGACCAAAGTACTCATACAGTCAGATTGACAAATAGAAACGGGGCCACCAAAAATGAATTTATTAGTGTTTAAAAATAGAACAAAAGTGTACATTTTAAAATTGAACTAATAAGTATTTCATATTTAAAATGTAGTTGTTTCTTATGATACTTTTTCTTCAAAGAAAAGAAAGTCATTTAAAGATGTATCCTAGTCATTGCTAAATGACCGACTAGTCACTGAGCAACACATTTCAAATTGGTTGAGCAGCAATAGGAAGGTAAGGACAAAAACGACAGGAACAAAACAATCTCCAGTACCTCTAAATACATTGTTGGGACCTTGAGTATGCAAATCACAAGCAGTTTTTAACTAGAAAACAAGAGTTTCAAACATGATTTTGACCTGTTTTTAATTTTATAATATTGGTCAAATAATTGTGCTTCTTTTTATTTCAAGGTCTTGTTTCAATAATTGTTTAGAATGATTTAATTTATACCAATGACATAAAGAGTAGAAACCAAGATGTTTTCTTTCATTCATTTCAAAAATGTTTAACAAGATTTTATATGTTCAAATTTCATGTTTCCATTATATTTCCAATATAAGCTAATATTTAACACTCCTATGAGAGAGTTCTCATACTTATAAAGATTAAAGAATTACTTTTCTCCTTTTTTATATGCTTAAAGGTAGAAACGGAATTTATTGTAATTAAGTATGGTCACTTCTGAATTGTCCAAACATGCTCCAAGAATGGAATCACGTAAGATTTCTGAGAGCTCATGAGAACACTCCAAAAAATTAATAAAAGGGTCTTGTGACATCAGTTTCTTCAGCAACATGGAATTGTTCTTTGATTATGCGTTCATGTTTCTCACAGCTGTAGCAAATAGGAGTGAGGTTGTTGTATATTATTAAATACAAATGGCTATTGCTACTTGATTATATGCCTCTATAGAAAAAAAACATGGTCTTTTTGTTGTTTTGTTTTTGCAAGTTCAGTTTCCTCACTACATGAGGCTTGTTCTTATGGTTGTATACTTTACTCATGCAATGACTTGTAACCCTCAGAGTATAAATTGTCTGATGCTCTGAAAAAAGTTGACTATTGCACATGAGACTTTAGTCTACCTCATTTACCAATTCCATTCTCTCAGTTCCCAACACTTCGAGTAGTAAATATTGAATATCACACAAAATGCATAAATATATAGTGTAAAGACCATAGAAGATGTTACTATAACTCCCACTTCTTCCTCTTTTCATAGACTAATTAGAGAGATGCTCTCCAGGAAATGAGTGTTGTAAAAATTCAGTTAGATTTCAGTAAAAAGTGAGCCAGGGTTTAGTTTCTAGGGTTCAAAGGAATGACAACTTACAGTATTTGGTACTCCTAGAATAAGTTCAATATTACATCTTTATATGACTCCATCTACAGCGGAAAACAGAAGATACAACTGGCATGAGAAGTTTTGTGTGTTGTTGATACAAGAGAGGAAGCCATCCTCAAGGATGCCAACTCTCAAAGAAGCTGACTTTCAAGGATGCCATCTCTCTAGAAAAGCAGGGCAAAACCTGAGTCAAATAAGACTAGTAATCTTCCAAGTAAAGCTCAAGATCAGAAATTATTTTGCTGTTCAGAATTTTACAATTATTGCTAGAAACAAAGTTTGGATCAGCGGTTTTCAACTCTTCCAGTGCTGCAACCTTTTAATAAAGTTCATTGTTGTGGTGACCCATTTCATAAAAATATATATATATATTTCATTGTTTCTTCAAAAGTATAATTTTTCTATTGTTATGAATCATATGTCAGATATCTGGTAGGGGACCTTTGTGAAATAGTAATTAGATCCTCAAGGGATTCATAACCCACAGGTAGGGACCACTAGTGTAGATCATCTAGATATCACATTATGGAAGGAAATAAAAAGATTTTTTTTTCAACGGGAAACATTATAAGGGCAGATGTCCTATGGCCTGAAAAACTACAACTTCAGCATCAGATGTGTCAGTATTTTGTTCATTTCTCTTTAGAAGTCCCCAAATATCCACAATCATTGTGACCCTTACACACCCCCCTTCATTTTTCTTCCGTACTTTTGGTTTACATCTTTTTTCACCTGTTGTTTCTTCATTGTCTTATATTATGCAGAACTTGTTGGTTATCAGTTATTAGTGCTCTCCTTTCTCTAGTTTTAACTGTCTATTCACACATGAGCTCCCTATGAATATTATAAAATATAAATACATTTTTTAAAACCAAGAAAAATCACCATTCTTTCAAGTACATAGAATTTTCAATCATTAATCTTCAGAGGATTCAGAAAACCCTTGTCTTTTGATCATTTTTGGAGAATTGATCCTATACCACATAAGAAGCATCTGTAGTTCCATGTAAAAGTTAACATGAGTGTACTATTGATAATCTGATCATTTACTTTATAGGTAATTCATGCATCTCTGTGAAGCCATGAAATTATTTAGGCTGTTATCTGCACATTTGGAATTTCTCTATGACGGTAGTTTCTGCCACTGTTTTACCACAGTGTTATCATAACTTGATTTCACATTTTCTATTTCATCTTAGCACCTCATATTCCATACATTTTCTATAATATTAGAACTAAGCTGCCAGAAGATAGAATTATGTTTATACTAAAACTAGAAATTTAGTTCTGATTTTGAAGGTTTGAGTTTTCCCAAATGAAATCTTTTTATCTTATTTTATATTACTTCAGAACAATAGTCTTGTGTATTTTATGAAAAGACCAAAATCACTTGTTAATATATGTTGAATCTGAAATACAAGCTTATTCCAGACACTAGTTTCATATTAAACAGTACTTGAACTTAGAATCCATCATTTGTAATCTGTTTGTTAAATGTTAAAATTTAATATTTTGCTGATTCCTTAGAATTTGAGATCTTTCCTTAAGTTTTCTAAACTTGGCTTTTGTTTAACATACTGGAGAATTAATTGTCTCATCAAGGTTATCATATTCCATCTGAAAGTTTAAAATATGTAATACATCCTGATCAATCATAAATAAAGGGTGGGCTACTAATTTCCAAAGCAGAATCTTTTAAATTGACAGCTCTGTAGCTGAAGCAATCAAACATGGTCTGTTATAAGTTATGCAATTGCTTCTCTTTCTCTTCACATATTTTCTCATCTCCAGTCTTAAGTGTACATACCTCAGATGTGTTTATATTTATTACAAGATGCTATTGGTTCTAAGATTTAAGAATAGGCTCTATTAGATGACTTACATTGTCAAAGTCAAGGATAAACCTTAAGAACAAAGCTTTGGAGGCACAGGCAGCATTCATTATCAAATATTTCTTCTCCCTGCTTTCTAGTCGGATGCAGGCTAGATAGTGAAGTGGGAAATAAAGCTAACCTCATATACTTTAATATACATAGTCCCTAAACTCCATAGGACTGGAGTTTCTCAAGAAATGACCAATGTACCCAAGCACTGCAGACTGGCAACAAATCAGGGAGAATCATGACAGAGTTAAATTGATGGATTGTAAGTTCTAAGCTGTGAGAGCTTGTACCATTTTGGTCAAGTCATTACACTGAGCCAGGTATTGCAAAAATAAAAGCCCCATAAAAAATGAAGAAACACACATATTTGTTTCCTTTTTCATTCATTGTGTTTACTATGTTTTTTTTTAAAACCAGGAAAGATAATACTTTTTCTACATTATGACTGCTTTTGAAAAATATAAAATCAACAACTTCCAATAATACAATCCTCACTTCACTCAGAGAATACACTTTATAAACAGTCACAATTTCCTTTGCTTCCAAGGCTCCCAGGAAATATTGCTAAAATCCACCCTAGCATGTAGTTGTAAGACATTAAAGAAAATACAGAAATGACCTTTATTGCATTTTCTATTTACCATGAAGTCCTGAAACTTACAGATAGCACAGACTTTGGAGACTTGGGGTGAATGATTTATGTCTGATCAGTGACCTAATATCTGTTGAGAAGTACTACTTTTGATTGTCATTTACTAAGGCAGCCTCCCACACAGAGACCTTGATGAGGGTGACTTGCCTTTCATTCAAAAATCACCCAGTAAATCCTGCTGACATTAAATTTGTTGTGTCCTAGCTGTGGAGAGGGTTTGTAACTGCAGACCTGGCAACTTCCTATGAATAGCCATACCTGTATTTGCAGTATAAAAATAATCTGACTGTATATCTCAGAGTTTAGGCTTCTTTATAGGCATGGTGTTTCAATCACATTTTAAAAAACACAGTTGACATTGTCCTGTTGCAGTTTTGCTTGCCATTGAGTACCTGGACCTACAGCTATAAGCCCCAAAAGCTTTTGCTTTATAGTAGAAAATGATTTATTCAGTAACGTTTTAGCAAGCTCTGTTTGAGTGAGGGTGGTATTGAAGTGACTTATAGGAGTCTCAGTTTCACAGTACCAGTTTCTGCTAGAGTTTCTCATGGACAAATCTAAAAATGTTAGATCTGCTTTTGGATGTTTGCCTCTTGATCATGCTTCTGTGATGATAGCAAAAGTTCTTTTTTCCTCTGAAGGAATGAATTTGGATAATATAGCTACCATCTAAGCTATGCATGTCTTCCAGAATAGACATACTAGACATTCAGAAAGAAAACCAGTGTACCAATGCTAAACCATCCTAACGAGAGACATGATCTTAATGTGATATCACCTGTTTTATAGGTTGGATTGTCATTGTTTTTACTTTTTCTTTTGTTTTTCTGTTTGCTTTAGCATTTGGCAAACCATTCCAATAACTTAATTGCATTCTACCAGGCTTATCTACAGTGCAAAGGACACAGTCAAGCACTGTAAAGTTTTTATAAATTCTTATTTATATTCAAAGCATTTATTTTTTTGTACTAAGATTTTAATTGACATGCATATTTAGAAATTCAAATTAGTGTTTATTGTAGAATATTCGTTTACACTGTGTGAGGCTGTATCACTGTGATTGATTTAACAAAGAGCTGAATGGCCTTTGGCTCGGCAGGAAAGGTTAGGAAGGATGGCTGGGCACAGAGAGAACTCAGAGAAGAAGAAAAGCAGAGTAGATACCAAGGAAGCAGGATGAACAATACAGAGTAAAGGTAACTAAGCCACATATAAGAACATATATTTAAATAAGGGTTAATTTAAGTTATAAGAACTAGTTAGGAATTAGCCCAATTGAAAGCTGTTTTCTTAATTAATAATATGAATTTGTGTCATTATTTGTGAGCTGAAAGCCCCAAGAAAAGTCTTTCTACAATTGATATTTTTCTGTCCTCACTTGGAAGTGGTTGTCTTTCTTGCCATTTTTTTAAATTAAAATTAAAATGTAGCATTTTACTTATTTTGAAAAGATACCACAGTATATATTGGTGATGCTATCACTTAATTAAGTATGGCTATAACTGAATGTTTTACTGGCAATGCTTATGGAGAAAAGATTCTTGCTAAGCATAGAAACTCTTTAAATAGACTCTTTCAGGAACAACGTTCTGAGTAAAATTAACTTTGTTTAAAATTTGCATCCATATACAATATGGGTATATTTATCACGTTTTCTTTTTATATACCTATAAATCATAAAACCCTCTAAAAGAGTCATTCTCTTTATCTACTTTTTACAAGTGTTTAATTTGCATTAACAATATAAATAACCACTGTTTTACAGAAATGGAATCCCTTACAATGAAGATAACTCCAGGTTGATGGGTTACAACTGAAATATTTAAAGAGATAGCTGTAGGGCAGAGAATCATAAATCTGAGTGTAAGGGAAGTACCTCTCTTTCTCTAACTAATTCATATTTTTTCTAATTATTTCATCATCTATCATTGTTTAAGCAAATGGTCTTATACCTTGTGATTGAAAACAACCACTTTAGTGAGTCTTCATAACTTTGTGGATAAGAAATTTCTAAAGAATTAATATAGACAGTTTGTCTCTGTGGTGCACAGCACCATCGGAAGTGCTTAGCTGTGACCTTTTATCTCTGGTGTCTGCTTAGTCCATATGTGGAAAGATTGCCTGTTAGCTTCTCCCTCCCTCAAAGAGACAATTCCCTCTCAGAGCGTGTTGCATCTTACAATATGGGAGCTGTGCATACAGAGTTGCACAACTTACCAGTTAAGCACGCTCCTTGAGGAAGTGTTCCAAAGACAGAAAGCAGAAGTGAACAGTGCATTAGGCTCACAGATGTATCATAATATCACTTCAGCCTATCCCATGTATCAAAAGAGGAAAAGGCCTTACAGAAACTAGAGTATAAAAAATGAATCCTTACCTCTCGTTGGCACAGATGTGAAAGATATGTACTATAGTCAGTCTTCCAGCACAAGAGGTTTTCTCTTCAACTCCTAAGCATCCTATAGACTAGAGACCATCTCATGAATTGTATGAAACAATGCTTGAGGCTTTCTGCCTTGATTTCATATGCTAAGATGCTATTAGTCACAAAGCATTTCAACGCTCAAAATAAAAATTGTTCGGCCAAATCTATGTCCATACTAAGAACATATATGGCTATAGTTATCTATAAAGCACCATGATCAATAAAAATTTCTCCTTGAACGTTATTCTTACATAAATATTTCAGAGTACGTATTTGAAGTATTATGTAAGTATAACCGCATTCACCATGAAATCATTGGAAAATGTCAATTTTACCTAATTATTAGTCATGTTAAGAAATTTCCAAAGTTTTTATTTAATGATTAGCTTGGTTAAAAACAGCATCATGGCTGAAAGTTCCTAATAAATAAATATTGCTACATTGGTAAAGATCACACACAAAAGGTTACTAGGTTGCTAAATTGAATATTTAGGGAGTCAATGAAGAGAATAGAATAGTTATGTTTTTGTCTTTTAAACATATATTGCTATTAATTGAAACTGACTAGGAGACAAATACCTCATTGGATTGTTTGGTAATGATTGATGTCTTTATTGAGTCTCAAATTTAGTATGTTAGACATGATAAAAATAGTAAATTAAAATGCAAAATTCAGTGTTGTAAGTAAAAGACAGTATGACTACAATCAAAAAAGATTAAAATATTCACGGTGGCTTTTTTCGAAGGAGATAATACTGAAATTGAGATGTTATAGGTGAGCAAGGCAACATTAAATTAATCACTACAACAGAATGAAGAGCACAAACAACCTTTCTTAGCTAGGCTAGGCTATGGTAATATATATATATATATACATATATATATGTATATATATATATATGTACACACACACAAATATGATTGACACGGGCAGAGGGTTCTGAAAAAAAGATGAACGAGGTTTATGCTATAGTGAGAAACTGACTTTAATTTTTATCGTGAGTAAGAATATAACATTTTTCATGTTTATTAACGAGTATTTTACTTTACATTAGATTAACTTTGAAAAGGGGAAGAATGGGAACAAAGAGACACCACAGTATGTGAGAAGATTGCAGACATGAGGACTCACAACCTCAGCACAGTGACAAGATTTGGCTCTGGTTAGCAAAATCTCTGGAGCCTCACCATTGGATTCTAGTTATAGGTCTGGGAGTCATAACAGTGAAAAATGATTACAAACAAGGGCAGAGGCCAGTGGGAATCAATTTACCTCAAGACAAACTGATTTTGGAGAACAATCCAGCATGTAGAAGGAACCAGGAGATGTGACACACAATTTACAAATATTTTATGAAATGACATGTAAAGAGTGAAGCAAATACTCATAGTTAGAAAAATTGAATAAATTTTACCTGATAGTAAAAATAATGGAAGAATAAAACTTTAGGAGACATTATCATGAATTCACGTTTACATAAAAATCCCACATGTCTACTAAAAGTAAATGTCCATGTATGAAGTTATATACCTATATATAATATAGGTGTAAATTTAATCAGTGATACTGTAGAGTAGAACATTTTGTGATAATCAGGAAGCTAGACTCCTGTTTATTATAAGATGACTTTTTAGGTTTCCATTTTCTTTATTTTAATCCAGATTTTTGTAGTATATGTGAAATAATCCATACATATTAAATTGTAAAAGTATGTTTTTATAATACTATCAATATTTTAGTAACATTTTAAAGTAAATAGAACTTTATATTTAACGATTTTCATTTTTAATAATTAAAATTAATGTAAATGAAAAATAATATACAATTTAACAATAAATAAACAATAAATACTGCTTTTTACTCCTCAAATGTTAAATAAATTTTTCAATTAAATATAATGTGTTAATTACAAAATATTTTTAAGTTTACAGGAAAGCATTGTTTATGGCACTGGAAGCATCTCTTTTCAAGTTCAGGTCTCATGAACAGTGGGAAAGTTGACTTGGTTTATTCCTTTTTTTAATATCCTCTTATTATTTGAGCATGATCATCCATGATCTGGTAAGATGAATTAGAAAATTATAAGACACATAAATTGACATCATCATGTGAGTAGAAATCTTATTAGCTATATCCTCTATGTCACAGATATTTAGGTGCCATTTCCTTATAGGGAATATTGGTGTTTTCATCTGTGAGTGATGGCAGGGGTGTGGGTAGATTCCCATGCACTGTACATTTTCTTGGTGAGAAATATGCACTCCTGCTCTCTTCTCTCTTGTGATTCCATCCAAGGTTTCTTGGGAAGATGTTCTTTCTATGCCTCATGCCACCTGCCTGCAACATCTTTAGATGTGCTTAAAATCTCTACTATGTACTTTCTCATGAGAAATCTGCTCATTTGGGCATCACAACTTCTGAACTCTCTGCTTTTTCCTGACCTCCTGCTTTCATGGATCTTCATTTCTTTTTAAACATTCAATTCCACATTGATACAAATCCTCAAATACCACAGGGTGTATACCCACGCATTTCAAGAACTCTAAAGAAAACAATGATTAATATGTTTCCATAAACGCACTTTTACATGCTACAAAGCAACACCAGCATAGCCCATGACTAAAAGTTGTTGGAAAAAATAAAAATTTTCCTTCTGAATAATATGAAAAGGTTGTTAGTACTGATATAACAAAATGTCAAAATTGTAACTGAGCGTGTGATTCAATTATATATGTAGTATTTTTGTTGGTACAACCAAATAAATAGATAGCATAATCTGTAAAACTGAAGTTCATTTGATCCATTAGGTAGGAACTTCAGAAGTTTAAACTCTAGGAGTTGCATATTGAGAAGCTGTTCATGTTGCAACATCATACACCAGGAAGGTGAAAAGAGATAACAGAAAATAATTTAAACTTATGGCCTTAAGTTTCTTTATCACTCATGTTGATTATTTAAGATGATAAGATTTGTTTTATTTTCCCTAGTACTGGTGTTTAACGTGTTGCCTAAGTACTATGCCATTTGGGGTCTAACCACAGACTGACTTTTTATTATCATTGCATTTTAGATTAATCTTCCAGCACATAGTTTGAGGAGGACACACTGAAAATATGAAACTCCCATGATCTTTAGTTTGGGAGATGAGTAGAAATTGGTCTTCAGTACATAACTACTATTTTCCATTTGTTTCCTTTCTAAGTGATGACATTGACATATATTATGAGTTAATTAAGATACTTAGATGAAGACTGAGTGATATGGTGAAATTCCAGTTCAGAGTATTCAGAGTATTTTTTTTTTACTTTTTAAAAAAAGAAAACAAACTATCTTTTTTTATTCATTTTATGTACCCAATCGCAGTTCTTACTCCCTCTCCTCCTCCCCCCCCCACAGGCCAATCATAGAAGCATTTTAGAAGACATTGTTTCAGTTGTATTCTCTGAGAAACATGTGGCAGGGCAGATTTAGCTGTTATTTTCTTTTCTTTTTTTTTTCTTTTAAGATTAAACCTGTGAAGGATGAGCAGAATAGGTAGAAGGAATAAAGCATAGTAAGTTTAGCCTTAACACATGTCTGGTACCTGTGAAGTAAGTGGTGAAAGAGATTTATTTGTACATAGACAAAGTTGAATACTAAAGTACAATTCTGAGTATATTTTGACACCATAGTCAAGGAACCTTCAATCAAAGATCTCCAGTTATAGGATTCTTTGGTTGAAAGGCATAGTTAAGTTCTGGGTCTGGCCACTGTCACTTAACATGACACATGATTTTTATCTTGCATGGTACCTAGGAACAAAAACATCTGATGAGATTGGAGTAGCAAGTCACAATAATGCGGAAATATTTTGTTGCATTGCTAGCTGATTGAAAAATTTAGGTTTGAGGAAGCTATCAGAAATATTCCTGAGCCTCCACATGGGAATGGGGATAGGGGTGGAGGTAGGGGTAGGGGGGTGGGTAAAAGGGAGAGAGGGAGGGAGAAGGGAGAAGGGATGGACTGGGGAGAGCTTGAAGGAATGAGAGGGTGGAGATGGAGGAGGGTGGATATTGGAGAAGGGAATAAGATATCTACATTAAGGGAGTCATTTTAGGATTGGCAAGAGTCTTGGCTCTAGAGGGGATCCCAGGTGTCCACGGGGATGTCCCCAACTAGGTACTTGGGAAGCAGAGGAGAAGGTGCCTGATCTAGCCTTGTCCCATAGTCACATTGATGAATATCTTGATCATCACCATAGAAATTTCGTCCAATGAATGGAGATAGAGACAGAGACCCACATTCACATCAGAGCAATGGACTGAGCTCCCAAGGTCCCGTCTAAGAGTAGAAGGTGGGAGAAGATGAGTAAGGAAGTCAGC
>PVIU01011083.1:41022-66677 GCA_004026605.1 Ondatra zibethicus
AATGGGAGCTCACCAAATCCAGCTGGACCAGGACTGAATGAGCATATGATCAAACCGGAATCTCTGAATGTGGCTGTCAATGGGGGCTGACTGAGAAGCCAATGATAATGGCACTGGGACCTATCTCTTCTGCATGTATTAGCTTTTTGGGAATCTAGTCTATATGGATGCACACCTTCCTAGGCCGGGATGGAGGGGGAGGGCCTTGGGCTTCCCACATGGCAGGGTACCCTGCCCCTCTTAAGGAAGCAGGAGGAGGGAGAAGGGTTAGTGGGGGAGCGGGAGGGGACTGGGAGAAGGGGAGGAAGTGTAAATTTTTTTGAATGAAAAAATAAAAGAATATTAAAAAAAGAAATATTCCTGAGACCTCACATTTTCCTGTAGAATAAAATATCAAATAATTAAAACCTTATATAATATATTCTGTCTCCTCTTAGTCATAAACATATTAGTGACAGCTATATAATGTAATCAAGTAGATTTTACAGGTGGAGGGGTGACTAAGCAGTGAAGAGTACCTTACTTTTCTTACAGAGGACCAAAATTCAATTCTCAGCACTCACACTGTGCTACACACAAACTACTTGTAGCTCTAGTTCCAGGATATCCAACACTTTCCTCTGAATTTATTTGGCACACATACATATATGCACAAACACCAGTGAACACTTATAGACATAATTAAAATGAAATGAATCTTGTAATAAATTGTTATATGGCATGATACTGTTTTATTTATATATCCCATCCAGCTTTAAAAAAACAAGTCTGTAAAGACTTAAAATGTCAATGAAAGCCATGGGCATTTGAAAAGAAGCTGGTAGAGGAAAGCTAACTCTTTTCATTTTGAGATACAATAAAATCACAATCAAACTTATCTTACATATGCCAAACTATGAAAATTTTTAAAAGTTTTTTTTTTATCACATTTTAACTTTGCAACTGCAGGACAGTAAAACCAGGTAAAGTTTTTCCATGATCAGAAAAAGCCTGGCATTGTTGCACTGGGAAGTGAATGTCATATTTTCAAAGGCATCATTGACAACTAAACAGCTTTTATTGGCTAAAAATAGGACAGGTCAGTAATTTAAAATAATCCTATATGCATCCCATTGTTCTTAAAATTAATTTGACATGTGCTACCAAGTTTTCTATTGAATTTGAGAGTACTAAGTACCTTCCTTTATCAGAAATATTAAATTCAACAGTTTTTAAAACTATTAACATTGTTTTCCTTTTATCCTGATTATCTTTACATCCAGTAAATAATTTCTTCTAAAGAAAAATAAAGGTGTATGTAAGTACATTTGCACATGTACACAGATAAGCTTCCATATATATATAAACAAATATGCATAAAGTTGTACATACACACATTTAATGGCCAGAATTCACATATTCACACACATGCAGACACATATGTTTACACAAATGCACAATACATATAATCACAAATACAGAAACAAAAATATTCATGATATTTTTCTTCAGGCTTATTTTCTAGATGCCTAAAATATCTTCCATTGTATGAATAAACCTGAAAATACTTATCCATTACTAGATGTATGAAATTTTTTTTTGTTTTTTTCCATATTCTTTTATTTTTTTCCTTTCAAAAAAATTTACATTTCCTCCCCTTCTCTCAGTCCTCTCCCACACACCCCCACTCCTCCTCCCTCCCCCTGCTTCCTTAAAAGAGGGCATGGTGCCCTACCCTGTGGGAAGTCCAAGGCCCTCCCCACTCCATCCCAGGAAATTGGGAATCAACCTACCTCAGGATCCAGCAATACCACTCTTGGGAATATACCCAAGAGAAGTCCAATCATACTACAAGAGCATTTGTGCAACTATGTTCATAACAGCATTATTTGTAATAGCCAGAACCTGGAAACAACCTAGGTGCCCCTCAATGGAAGAATGGATCAAGAAAGTGTGGAATATATACACATTAGAGTACTACTCAGCGGTAAAATCAATGACATCTTGAATTTTGCATGCAAATGGATGTATGAAATATTTTTAAAGAAATAAATGTATTTAAGCTGAGAGAAGTTGTAGTCTAAAAGGATAGAAACTGAGATGCAGCTTAAAACATTTAGATGGTCTTCTTTGAGACCATCTTAAAATTGATTAGGTGAGATAGAAATTGACAGCAATTTAAAAAGAAAAGCTAGAAACTCTTGGGTCACAGTCTAGCTTGACAATTGAGAAAATTTTCTAAATAAAGTAATTATCTAAACATTAGATCATTTTTTGAAATACTGACTTTTGTCTCTCTCATGCAAAAAATGTTCAGAAACCTTAATTTATAATAATATAGTTATTTCACATGATAATGTCTTTGAAATTGGAAGTCCTATTTCTGTAAAATTATTTAAAATTACTACTGAAATATTATTTCCCATGTGTTCCTGATCTGAGAAGATGTCACCAATGAAGAATGCTTGCCACTAATGGAAAGATCATCTCATGTTTTATGTTCCAGGTAGCAAAGTATATGAAGAAGAGAGTAAGAGACTACTATCACCTTCTTGAAATAGGCTACTGATAACCATTATATAAATTTGTAAAACTATTGTTCTTTACTGAGGTTGACCTTTCACTTAATAGAAATGTTTTCTCCAGGTATATCATAAGAATTAGGTCTTGGGAAAATAGAAGGATTGTAAATAGCTAACTATAATCTTTTGCTCTAATGTCAATTTGTCTGTACTTATTCACAGTCATCTGACCAGAATGACAATATTGAAAGAAGAGGTTGTGCTACCTCATTCTTGATACACATTAGTTAATGATATTTTTAAATGTCCTGTTTACACACTAAAAATGATATTCTGTGGTAGTGTGTGTGAAACATTCAACACAGGTGTTTGAGTTACAGTTAACTCACCACAGTTATTAAGTTTGCAGAGAATATTATTTCCTATGTTGGTATTCTAAAAATCACAACACAATGCCTTTGGCTCCATGACAAAAACATGGTTTCTCATAAACATGTTTCAATATATCTTATTGGGTAAATACAAATTTATATGTGTATAAACTGTGAAATTTGAGTCATAAGTTAGAACCTACTGTTGAAAAGGTTTTTGACACGTTTGGTTCTCATGACACATATTGTATAGTTCCTATGAAGAAGAAATGACCAAAGTGATTTTTGAGATACTAAGTTTTACATTTACACTAAAATTACTAAAAATGAGTTAAATAAGATTTATCCTTTTAAAGGTAAATATTGTAATATAAATGTTGTAAAAAATGCTAATCCTGAGATTCACGATAGAAAGTTCAGTTTCAGAATTTTTAGCAAAATTTGAAGCAAGCTTTAATTAAACACTGGCAAGGAAGATGCATTCCAGTCATGTCCACTGAAGGGATCCCAGAAAATGGACACAAGTCATGCTTTGCAGAGGGTAGAAAAGGCAAAGCAATCCAGTCACCATATTTTCCATCAGTTGCAGTCAGAGCGAGCATACGTCCTAAAATATTTCCTGTCTGTGATCATCCCACCGACATCCAATCAAGCGTATCCGGTGCAGCTCTGTTAAACCAGCTTGTTCAGGGCAGTGAAAACATAGGAGCCTCCAGAATTTAACTTTGGTTCTCACATTCCCCTCTTGAGTTGTATCAAATCCCTGGCTCTGTGATGGGTATCTGTTTATATTGTTATTAATACAATAACCATCGGCTTACTGTACACAGATAGGAATTATCTAGTCAAATCCTAATGATGCAGAAGCCAATAGTAATTAGCAGAAACATAAGGGTAAAGGCCCTGCAGTGGCTAGCATCAGAGTTACTTTCTAAGGGGAGCCTGGAAATGGGAATGGGAGGCAGTCATTTATTTCATCTCTGGTCCCCTTTTTGGCAATGTTTTCTTGTTGTTGTTTTTGTTTTTTATTTCTTTGTTTTAGTACAACCAGATTATCTGTAATTATTCTGAATGGTTTATATAGAAACAAAAAAAATATTCCTTTAAAGCTATACAATAACCTCTATGTGTTTACATAGCCCATGTTGAGTGCCTTATCATATTGTAGAGGTCTAATAGCTTTTAACAGGTACCTTTTCTGTTATGCCAGTTGGCACTATGGGTAGCCATTTGTTCCCTGACTTCAATTTCAGCCTGCTGAGAATAAGTGGTGATGTAATTCTTCTCTATTACTACTTCCAGCTAAAACCAAGAAAATGTTGTCAGGGCCAGGAAAGGCTAAAATACCAGACAAAAGAAGGGAGGGGACTCAAGCAAAGGGACATTCCTTAGAAACATCTGGTTAGCTGACCCAACTGAAGGAAAAGGGAGCAATCACATCAGCTGAACTGATTCACACAGCTTTCAGTATAACTCCAGAACTTAGCAGTGTGCATTCCGCAGTTGATTCCTGGATAGTGTCTGTCGGTCAAGTGGAAATCTGAGACAGATCTAGACCAGAAACAGAAGTGAAAGTTAAGAAACTTAAAGGAAAATCTTACATTTGAAACTTTCAGAAACATAGTCTTAATAATTGGGGGAACAGAGGAGGCCCAAGACCAGGGAAGAGAGAGGGAGGTCCCATTCTCAGGAACAGACAGGTAGGGAAACTTAGGCTGTACTTTTCTGGAATTCATTTGACCTATGTGATATGGATCCAATTCTTATGACTCCATTGACATTTTTGAAGCTTACATTTATTTTTCACTTTACAGAAAGAGACAGTTACCATTATTTGTAATCTGTAGTAAAATACACACTGTAAAAAACAAAAACAAAAACAAAAAACAGCTAACAGGTTTGTGCTAGTTTTAAGGAAAATGGTGTAGGACCCTCATTTTCAAAGGGGAAGAAGAAATTTCCTAGCAGAATGGTTTCCCAGGAAGACAGGGGCCTTCCCCTCTCCCACCTGGGAGATTTCGAGCACAAGGTCACTTAGCTCAGCCCAGCCAGCCACCTGGTACAGGCTGATAAAGAAGGCCTAACTCAAGAACAGTGGCCTTGCTCTAAGAACAAGGAAAAAGCTGCCTTCGCAGAATGGGAGGGAGCAAAAGTCCTTGCACCTGTGCCAAAGCAACTTCAAAGAGTCTCTTTGTAGTTATGTCTTTCAAAGCTTACCCCACAAAGGAGATAAAACTCCTCTTTTCCTCACTGCAGCGGGGTCAGAGATGGGTTCCAAACATGGTTGTATTATGCTGATTAAACCTTGCTTATTACAGTCTGGGCCTTTCTGGTGGTCTCTCTCTGGGGGTTGTAATCTGGGCACAACAATGGTACCCCAAAGGAGTGTGCCACCAGGAGCTATGACCTTGTTGGAGAAAGTGGGTCACTGTGGGGGTGGACTTTAAGGTCTCATATATTCTCAATCCACTCCCATTGACTCACTTTACTTCCTTGTGCCTGAAAGATGTAGAACTCTTAGTTATTTCTCCACCAGCATGCCTGTCTGCATTCCACCATGTTCCATCATGAATATAATGAGCTGAACCTCTGAAACTGTAAGCCAGCCCCAATTAAATGGTTTCTTTGTAAAAGTGAATATGGTTTTGTTGTATCTTCTCTCTCTCTCTCTCTCTCTCTCTCTCTCTCCTCTCTTCTGCTATCCCTGTCCCCAGAGGCCAGTCTCCCCTCTCCATTACCTCCTTTTCCCATTTACTTTCCACCAGTAAACACCCTGCACATGAATGCTGTTGCATGGTATCTTTCTCATGTTGCTTTTTTCTAAATTACAACAGCCACACAATGTGGTTACCTTTAGTCAAGATAGTAGTGACGTCACATGACAACCTTCTTTTACAAATCCAGCAAAACTGAATGCCAGCTTCAAGGCTGCCTAAAGATGGTGGCAGGCCATATGTTGCTTATCTCCAAAAATGGAAGCATATCATATGGGTCCATTAAGTTTACCTATTTGTAAATTGATTTTTTAACTATCAATTTCATGTTATGAGTTTTAAGTTAATTTTTTGTTATGGATATTACAGATTTTTAAATTTAATTAAATTATTTATTTTGCTTCCTGACTGGATTTTCTCCTCCCTCCTCTCCTCTCATTCCCTCTTCCTCCACTCAGTCTTCTCACATACGATCCTCCTCTGTTTCTGTTCCAAAAGGGGCCAGCCTCCCAAGGCTATCAGCAAAGAATAGCATATCAAGTTGCAGTGAAGACTAAACTGAGCTCAGGCTAAAGTTTGACGGTGGGTCTCTGCATCTGTTTCCTCCAGTTACTGAATGAAGGCTGTCTTATCCCAACTTGGGTAGTCACCAATCTGGTCGCAGGAAAGGGGCTGTTCAAACTGTATATCCACTGTTAGGAGTCTTAGCTGGGGTCATCCTTGTAGATTAGTGGACTTTCCCTTCCAGCATGTTTCATCTCTTTCAGTACTCTTATGCTCCATCCACCTGATCCCTTAAATTCTCATCCCTAACTGCCCCCCAGTGCAACCAGGAGATCTCTTTTATTGGATCTGATATTGCTGAATGTTGGTTGCGGTGGTGGAGAACATCTTTAATCCCAACACTTGGGAGACAGTGGCAAACAGATCTCAGTGAACTCGAGGCCAGCATGGTCTATAAAGCAAACTCCCGGACAGTGAGAACTGCTGCACAGAGAAATACTGTCTTGAAAACAAGCAAACAACCAAAAAATATCAAAACAAAACAAACCAAAAACCAAAAACAACCTGTTGACCAAATTTTCTGTCCCACCCAGTCCTGCAGTCATTCATTCCCAAAGAATCACACAGAGGTCTACATTAATTATAAACTGATTAGCCTAGTAGCTCAGGCTTCTTATTAACTCTTTTAACTTACATTAGTCCATATTCTTGTCTGTGTTAGGCATGTGGCTTGGTACCTTTTTCTGCGAGGCAGTCACATTTTGCTTGCTCTGTGTCTGGCTTCCTCTGTGTCTGGGTGACAATTGCAGACTGACGTTTCCTCTTCCCAGAATTCTCCTCTTCTCATCACACTGCCTCTACTTCATGCCTGGTCACCCCACCTCTACTTCCTGCCTGGCTACTGGCCATTTTGCATTTTATTAAACAAGTACAAGAAACAAATCTTTACAGGGTAAAACCATTGTCCCACAGCAAATAAAACAAAAGAACATCAGTATATTATAGATTTTTAACCGTACCTAAAAACTTACAAAGATTGAGATACAGAAAGTTCATATTATAGTCTAAGACAATTAAATGAAAACAGTAATCCCTTTAACTCTTCTGCTTTGCCCTTATCCTTATCAGAGCTCCTGACTCTGGACATAGAGACATTAAAAGCATGCCTGATTCTGAGAAAGGAAAAGCCATACCCAAATCCAGAGCCAAATTTTTAATAAGACTGGAGAGCATAAAACAAGTTTTATATTATCCACACAGAACAGAATGTCTGAGTAAGCTCACACACTCAAATAACACTAGTCAGAAATGCACAGTGGCCACTATTTATTCATACACTCAATTGATTCTGATGAATTCTGCCTCAGGTTCATGTTTACAATAAATCTTACCTACACTTCAGAAAACACAGATCTCTCCAGACACATACAACTAACAGACAAAAATTTCCCTGCCTTCTCCAATGTTGTAATTCCAAGGGATAGCAGCCCTGATATCTCCAACCTCACAGTCATGTTGCATCAGTGTGTCCTCAGCAGGGTGGCCCCCGCAGTGTCTGCCTTCAGGCTTCAGCATGGGGTCAGGGGCTTTTCTTCTTGACTACCCACCAAGCCCCAGGCCTGGTCATGGGAATTGCATTCTGTGCCTTCCATGTACAGATCTGACGCATACTGCCATCAATCCTCATACCCCCGAAAACTCCACCATTCAGCGTGTGACCTTTAGAGCAGTTCTCCAGCTTATCTCTCTTGTGCCTTCAGTTGCCCAGTGTCAGAAAGACAGATAAAGATATGACAAGACACAGAACTAAATTACAACAGAAAACACAAGATAATGACATCAGCAATTGGAGTCATTCAGAGAAATCCTCCAGTCTGACTAAGAGAAATTCTCTTAATAAATAGAAGGACCCCTTTTTTCCTCAATAGCCTCCCCATACAACCATGTTTCCAGGAACTCAGCTCACTCTGACTTCTCCACCTCAGCTACCTGAATGCCTCGCATCCCACTCTGACTTTTCTAAACTCTTAGCTTGGCCCCCAGTGTCATGGGTTCCATTTGTAATTCCTGAGCTCTGTTGTACAGCCTAGGTGTTGAAACCCTGCTGATAAGCACCTCCTAGTTCTTTTCAGCACCCAATATCACCAGGTCATCTCCAGGGCCCCAAGTCAGGGAAGAAAAATTGGTGGCTCTGTGTGAGTTCCCAATTAACCAGAAATAACCAGAGTGCTGTAGGACTTCTTTCTGCATCCTGGACCAAGGATCGATATGCCTCATGAGGCCACTTATGTTCCCAAATAGAGATCTCCTCGACCCAGAATTCCAAAATCTCCATGGGGCAAAACAAGCAAAGATGCTTGCTGTTTCTTTTCAAGTGCAACCATTCACCTCTGGAGTGAGCAGTGGAAAGCATGGTCCCAGATTGAAGAGCACAGCTTCAGCAGAATTTGGGTGGAATGGTTTTTCTTCTTGCTGGGGACCCACCAAATGTTCATCTTGAGACTATTGGGAAAAGCAGACAAACCAACTAACAAAAACTAACCAAACAAGTAACAAACCAATTAATCAATTTTGAGACAAATTTGGAGAAATCTTTAACTAAATACTGGCCAGGAAGATGGACGCTAGCCAAGTCCACTCCTGGTTTTCTAGAAATTGGACATTATTCATGCTTTTCAGAGGCTAAAAAAGGCAAAAGAGCCTGGCAACTATAAGGGGCAAGCATAACTCCTGACATATTTCCTGCCTACTATGTCCGGCCTACATTCCATGTAACCAGATCAAACGAACATGTTTAGGGAAGTGAAAAACATAAAAAAAATAGCTTCCAGCGTTTAACTTTGGCTCTCACTATATATAAGATCAATTTTGTCTTCTTTCAAGAAATCATAAGGCAAACTTATAGCCAGAAGGTGACACCTTTTCTCAGTCCACCTATTCTGAACTGAATTTCTTTTAAAGATCAGTTACAATACTATTGTTCATTTGTATTTTCTGTAAGAGTACTTGAAATACCTAGAATTTATTTCAGTAGTATGTCTCTTCCCTATGAGGTAATTTGTTTTTTCAGTGTTTCTTCACCAAGAGCCACACTTGTTCATATAGTGAAAAATATTCACCTTTTTTATGATGACTTGACTTTTAACATGTGTTTGTTTGGATACATGTGCTTACAGGCATTTATTATTAACATGCCAGACGAAGTCTGATACTTTGCATTTAAAGAGCAATTTACAGTAGTTTTATCTTTGTGTTTGAGGTATGACAAATTCCCTTTCCAGGACACCTATGATTCCCCTTCAAGCACACTGATGTCTAATCAGAATACATCGTTTTTGTAATGAGAATGGCAATGCTTTCTGACATATCTATCAGTTCATTTGTTAGATGTAGGATGGGAAAA
The DNA here is from genome assembly GCA_004026605.1 of Ondatra zibethicus. Lineage (NCBI taxonomy): Eukaryota > Metazoa > Chordata > Mammalia > Rodentia > Cricetidae > Ondatra > Ondatra zibethicus. The sequence continues at coordinate 50,516 of PVIU01011083.1, forward strand.
GCCAGGAATGTAATGCTAAATACCCTGCTGTGGTTACCATCCAGTATAACTCATAGAAACACGAAGATGCCTTCTGGGTGGTTGCTCAGTTTAAAGCTTCTATTCAGGCCCACTTCTGGGCTATCACAGAAGAAGTTATTCTTTACTGTGAAAAAGGAAGCAACTGCGAGGGTGGGAAAGCATGGCACTTTAAAGGGAATGAAGGAACTGTGACAAGAGAATAGTAAAAGATTAATCCCTAAAGGAAAGCCATTTGCAGTCTTAGAACTGAAAGGATTTGTTAGATTCTAAACTCCTGCAGGCTGAGCTTGCACTCAAGAAACTTCATAAAAAACTGAAAACAGTTCCCCTGATGCCTTGTGAGGAACTCAAGACCCAGCATGGGTGCACACAAGGTCTAAGAGTCAGCTGCTCAATACGCCTCTATTAACCTGGGATTACACAGGTTTAAGCCTATTTTCCCAGTACAGAAATAATGAGGCAAGTCACATTCAGTATAGTATATTTTGTGTGCTCCAGACAACGGAATGGATTTTGATTAATACAGGCCAAATTATTTTCTCCATGAAATGGTAAGGGAAAAAAAATCTCATAAATTACAATTTTCTCTGAAAACTAGAAAATAAATTAGATATTTACATTTTTTTTGTTTTTTAGAGAAATGCTCATTTATTTTTATATATTAATTGATTTTAATTGATAATATTTTATTCCATGTAAGGAAACTTCTACTAATTGATTATGTTGTTCGTACATATTTTAGAATACATATGTATATTTTATGTAAAAAAATAATGTATAAAGAGGCCATAAATTTGACAAAAAGAAAGGAGAAGTATATGGAGGGTTAGAAGTCAAGAAAAGAAAGAGAGATTGATATAATTATAACACAGTTCTAAAAGGAGAAATAGTTTTAAAAAATACAAAAAAGGAATTGTTTATAACATGTGGAAGCCAATTTTTAAAATAATACATGAAAATTCCACTGACTGTTCAAATATTCTGACTGTTTTGACACATGAACACATCAAATGATTATATAAAACTAAGTATATCTATCTCCTCACACATCCATGTGACTTTTTACTAAAATGTTAAAATTTGTTCTTCTAGGTTTAAGTCTTCACGTTTTTATCACCACAAATAGCCACCCCTTCCTGCATTAACAAATTATACTTCCTGCCCTTTTATAATTAAAATCCTAGTGATCTATTGATAGCTCTTCCTGGGGATGCTTTTAATTAAATATATCAAAAGTAACTGAAGATAAAATATTTCTCATCAAGTTATGTTTTCTCACAAAACTAACTTTGGAATTAAGATAACCTATTGATGAGGATAATTTGCCGTGTGTCCTAACAACATTTTACGTTGAAATTCTTATTTTCAGTCAGGTGGTGGACACTTGTGGAATGATTTGGTTAGGATAACCAAGTTCTCATGATCACAACTATTGTCCTATAAAGCATCTCAAAGAACTGTGTGAGATTACAAGATGAAGGTGGTGTTTATAAGAAGTAGTCCCTCACCAAATGTTGATCTAGTAGTGTTTGATCCTGGGTTTCCAACCACCTGGTACATGGATAAATAGATTTTAGTGCTTTATACGTGAGATACTCACTGGTATCTCCTGTTATCAACTCAAAGGGATTGTGATATCAGCTATAGAGACCTGATACACAAAATAGAGCCAGATTTGTCAACATGTTTATAGGGACATAACTGATGGGTGGAATTTATCATTATATTATTTGAGAAGGCTTTCTATTTGACTATTGAAAAAGGAAGGGCGTATTTCCTTGAAGGAACTTAAAAAACGATTTGTAACTTTATGCTTATGGATTTTCTCTTTTCTAAAATCTTGTATTGTTTGTTTCTTTGTTTGGTAATAGGATGGTAAAAGGACGGGCACGTGTGTTCTCAGGAAATCTATGCTCTTTCTTCAGTATAGTACACTCAATCAATGCTGAATCTGCCAGTAGCTAGAAATGGTTGTAAGCAGGTGAGAGAATCTTCTCTTCTTCCTGAGATGAGAACAGACTCTTGAACTCAAGGAGAGCTCATATTTAGTATCCATTGTCAGAAATATAGATCCTAAACCACAACAGATCATTTGTTTTGAAAGTAAATAAAAATATATTTTAAATATATATATTTATAGATATATATACACAGATACACATTCACACACACACACACACACACACACACACACACACACACACATAGGGGAATGTGGTACAGTAGTGGTTTTGGGATATCCTGATTTCTCAGGAAGCCAGGATATACTTAGAGCCACAATAGGACAGCTGGGTGGGGGGGGTAAAGCCACAATAGGACAGCTCTGGGGGTGAGTATAGAGCCTCAATAGGATAGCTCTAGAGGCTGGAGCTAAAATAGGACAGCTCAGCTCTGGAGGAAAGGTGTCCTGACTATCGGGAAGCCAGGCTACCTGAAGCTGGGGTGCAGTGGGGGATGGTCTCCACGCAGTATATAGTGATCCTGCTCCTCTCCTGGAGAGCTACTACAGCTGAGTTCTGCTCTGTCCCCTTAAAGGAACATCTTGGCAGAGCTATCTGTTTCTTCTCCAGCCCAAGATGTTTCTTCTGCTAACACTCTGCTAAAGGGAAGCCCAATGCAGAAATATTGCAATTGCCTGGGTCTCCAGAGAAAATTTGTTACTTTTTCTCCATTGGCCTTGCTTAGACCCCCTTAAGGAACTTCCTAGCAAGGATCTTCTGTTCTGTTCCACCTTGCTTAGGTCTCCTAGAGAGCATCTCAATAAGATTTTTCAGCTCAGTCCTCTAAGGGACTTCCCAGCCAGGTTCTTCTGTTCTACACAGCAATGAAGGTCATCACTCAAGACTCTTTTGAGGAGGAGATTTATTTGGAAAGGAGGAATCTAGGAGAGTGGCTGCCTCTGCCAGGGAGGGATTAAGGCAGGTATTCTTGGGGTGAAGAGGTTTATATAGGGTTTCTTAGGGATGGAGTTTTCCCAGGGAGAAGGGGTATTGATTAGTTTTTCCCTCCTCAGGGATTGATCAGTTTAGCTGGTGAGGGGTAAAGATGGTTCTGACTTCACCACCAAACTGTGTTTCTTTCACTGGTCCTTTTTAGTTTTTGTGACTTTAATCTTAGGACCAGAGCATATTTCTTTCACCAACACTGATTCTAGGACAAAGTGTTTCTTTGACACTAGTTTCAGAGCCAGGGTACATATATTTAGTTTTGGGTTCAGGGATAAGGATGTTTCTGTCCCTGGACCAGGTTTCAAATACAGAGTGTGTTTCTTTCACTGACTCTGGGTTCAGAGTCAGGATGCTCAGTGATTGGTTGATTTTCTGCTATAGTTGTCCCTTTTACCCTAACACACACACACACACACACACACACACACACACACACACACACACACACACACACACACACATATACTATACTGTAGTTATAACTTATCTATACCTGATAAACAGCCCTCAAGTGCTCAGAGATCTGGGAAATATGGCATTTAAATGTTTAATTATTAAAAGACTTTTCATAGCAGAGAGAGACAGGTTGGCTCCTAACAGCAGCACTCTACTACCTCCAAAGAAGACAGAAGACAAATGGGCACAAAACACTGTCCATTTGCAATTTGCTTCAACTGCCAAGTGCTGACCACTGGGAAAAACTGCCTTTCATCTCAACTGAAGGTCTCCAGACAGTGAATAGAATTGCTGGAATCGACAGACTAGCTGCATAAGTCAAGGCAGGCTTGTCTTCCTACAGATTTTTTAGCAAAAGCAAATACAATCCTCAATGACCATGAAGGACCCTGAGAAGAGACTTTAGGTAGCCAGCCAAGTAAGTTCTCTGTCACTTTTTAATCAGTAACTCAAGTAAAATTTTATCCTACTCAAAGATCTCTGATGTAGTTTGACAACTGAGAGGTTTCAGCTGTTTAAATGGACAACATCTTCAAACAAATTTCAGTATGATACAAAAATATCTGTCACAGTCATTCTGGTATAAATAAGCTTCTGTTTGAAACTTATGTTTTCACAAACCCAAAGAATTCTTGTGAGTTCCAATGAGCCAACTTGAAGGATCCACCTTAAACAAGTCAGAAACACCACTCTCAATTCCCTGGTCCTATTTTTTTTTTCTAAACTTAACTTTGTCCTCTGTTCTGCCAATACCTTGCCAGGTCTAATAGACATGGGACAGTTCCATACCACAAACCTTGGACAGGAGTAAAGAGACTAGCAACCCCAGGATGTGACCAGCATCCAGCTTTCTCAGGTTCTCCCCACAAGACAACAACCACAAATAAGCAGGAAACTGTCTTGAGAATCTACCATCCCAATTCCTTTAACCTATTGTGCCTAATGGGAATGTTAGGATCTACAGCTGGCTTGTCTTGTCACCTGGGTATCCTATCCTTTTAAGAGACAAGCTCGGCCCACTCCCCACCTTATGCCAAGGCAAGCAGATCTTCCACCTCCTCCAGCCTGTGCTCCCTCTCTTTCCATCCCTCTCTGGAAGAGGTGGCTGCTGCCTCTTTCTCACAAACACACCACCTTTCTCCATCCTTCTGTCTCTTCCTCTCCCTCTCCCCTTCCCTTCCGTAACCCACTAAATAATCTCTATTGCCAAACTCTCTGCATGGTGTATCTGTTTTTCACTTTCCATGGTCTCCCACCTGCCAAGGCCACTATACTGCTTTGGCATCCCACCATCCATTGCCCCGCCTAGGAAACCTGCCACTTTAGAGAAAAGCACCTCTCATGGAAGAGTTGCATGGAAATCATTGATTTGTGGATGACTATATTTATGGTGCCTGTATACATCTTTAATTATGAATGGTAGAGAGAAGAATAGCAAATGAATAATCTTGAAACTTGCTTCTGAAGAGTTTTTTCAGCAAGATAAATAAAAAACTCTCACAACTGATTTCTTCAAAGTTTTCAAACCCTAAAATTTGTGATTCTTTGATGACTGTTTGTAAAAAAAATCAGAGTTCTAATACTTGGAATTCCCTTATATTTCAGGGGAGGAGGGGCTGACTTTATTATTAAGTAATATATTCTAACTCTTAGTTTATTCTTTTCAGTGCTAAAGTACTAATGTTATTTTTCATATAAATGGAATGATTTCCTTACTTTAATTTCTGTTTATCTGTACTTCAAAATAATTTAGCATCTTTCCTTACATTGAAATAAGGATATTATTTAATTCAATTTAATCTAATACTTAGATGAATCACATACATTTGTTGGGAATTGGAGTTTCTTGGTAAAAATTTATTCATGATAACATTTTCTATGAAGATTTTTTAATGTTTTGGAAAAGATCACATATGTAACATATTTACAAATTACCTACCTGAAATGGTTGCTTACATTATTCTCTTGTTAAATAAAACTTGGAAGTCAGATAGGCTAAAAAGTGGATTGATTAGAGAAGCAACAAGTGTCCTCCTCTCTTTCTCCCTCCTTGAACCTAAAAGGACTGACAATCTTTTAAAATCCCTCCCAACTATTTCCTCTCTCTCTTTATATGCCTGAGTCCTCCAAAAATCCCTTTGGGTAATTCTGTTAACTAGTAGGTAATTCCACCCTCTGATCTAAGGTTAACTTTATTGGCAATCTTGAGACTATCAAAATGCAATAAAAAATATCCCACTACATTTCCCCTTTTTGTCTAAATCAAAAGGGAAAATTTTAATTCTGAGTAAAACTAAATACAATGGGAAAAAATTTAGGAAAAGAATTATGTTCCTGATTTTCAGTCCATTCAAATTTGCAAATTCAGAGAAAATTCTCTATTATCTACCCTATCTTGGTGAGTGTTAAGTTTTATACCCAATTCACTTTTTATTCTAAGTTATATTACCAACCCAAAACTATCTTTGCAGAACAAAAATATTTTCTTAGATAAACAACTTAAGCTTTTATGTCTCTCAGTTTTATACACATTATACCTCTTTTGTGAATTTCTTTTCTAAATTTGATAACAAGAAAAACTATAACTATGACTATCTATCTAGTCTTTAGCCCAATAAGAAACCCAAGAAAGATATTCACTTCAATAAACAGCAAGTGCAGAGTAAAGAACTGTTTCATAAACTACCAGCTCTCCTAATCAAAAGGTCTCTGTTGTGCAAATCTAATCTTTATCAGCCTTGATGATATCCATAGCTTTCCTTCTCCCATGGAAACAAAATCAAAACCTCTTTCCCAGCATAAAACATATCGTGGTTTTTACTCTTAGGTCAATATATTCTTAAAGTGTACTTCCTGATTGTACCTAGCAGTGTTTTCTATTTTCCAAAGTCTCTCCACAATTGTCATTCTTTACTCATTAGCATTCTCTATCTGTGGGGTCTTTATTACCATTTTATCTTTATTAATCATATCTTATAAAGTATGATTTGATCTTTCTACAATTGTTTGTCCTGCAGGATTGTGTGACATACCTGTAATATGCTTTGTTATAATATGGAAAAATGTTTTATTTTATAAGAGACATGTGTTGGATCATTTCCAGTCTTAACTTGCACAGCTATTACCATAATGGTCATAATTTCTAATAAATGTGTAAGTACAGAATAAGCCTTTTCAGAAATCAAAACAGTTACCCATTTATATCCTGAATATGTATTCATAGTATGGTGCATATACTTTAATTTTCCAAACTCTGCAAATTGAAACACATCCATTTGCCAAATTTTATTTCTTTGAAAACACCTTGGGTTACTTCCTGCAGTTAAAGAGTTTGGTTATACAAAGAACAAGTAGCACATTTTCTTATCATTTCCATGGACTATTGCCAAGTGATAGAAAAAAATTCATTCTTTCATCATTTGTTATCAACTTGGCATTTTTATGATATTCTGAGGCTTCTAGCACATTTTCTACTAATAACTAAGTTCATTATTGCCTTGTGTTAGTGGGCCTGGTAGAAGAGTATGAGATCTGAAATGTATCATATATAAGGGATAATTTTCATTTCTGATTAGTTGTTGTAGTTAAATATATAAAACATTTAATTCTGAATCTTCTGGGATAATTTTAGTGGTTTCAATATATAAAACAACCCTTCCTGCATATTGAAAATGAGTAACTATATTAAGAAGTCCTGGAAAATCTAATAATATCATAAAAACAGCATACAAATCAACTTTTAAAAGGAATCATAAAGCCTTGTGTCACTTTCCTTATTTTTACTGACTTATAACCTGTCTTTCCTGATTCATTTGCATCGGTATAGGATGTAGCAGGTCCAGAAATTGGTGTTCCTTGAACAATGTGAGGATTATCTATTTAGTTCTTTTTATAAACTAAAGTTTCTTGCTTTTGAGATATATGTTGCTGTTGTCTTCCAAGAAATTATAATGAGCTCTTTGCCAATGTTCATTTTCTGCCTTTAATGGGCCAATTTCTTCATTAGTAAAAGATACCATAATTTCTGTTGGTCTATTTCTATTAATTGATGGACTCTCAATTGGTGCCTCCTTAAATCTCTTCAAATCTAACATTTCTATAGGATCATAGTTAATTTCTGGATGACAATTGGATGTCTATACAATAGCTTTGGGGTAGGTTCTGCTCTAAATTCCTCTGTCTCTGTGTGAATATTTTTCTAGGTTCATTAGTAGGTCTTTCTAAGGATTGTTTTTTTTCAGTTAATTTTTCATATTTTGCCCCAATATCAAAGCACTTTTCAAAAGCAAAAAAAAAAAGTGAGTTACCATTATAATTATCATCGATATTATGTTAATCCTGGCTAATTTGATTATCCCTTAGTTTGATTTTTCCATTTTAAACCATTCACTGTGTAACCATAAAGAGACCTAACAACCTGCATTGTAATATTGTTCTCAATCTTAACACTGGGAAAACTTTTTAATTTAATTTTATCTTTTTAACAAACTCCTCCTTTAAGAATTCCCAGATGTCTCACCAAACCTGCTGGTAATGACAGCAAAAGCTTGCAAATGTAGCCAGCTGTGATGAAGGTACTTGGCTATGGGGTGGGGACTGGGCTGTTTTGGCAGCCAGGCTAGTGCAGCAGGCATGGGGTTTAGAATGGACTGTCTCTGTGCTGCACAGGCTGAACTGAGGGAACCTACAGTTGCTTGCTTGTAGCTAGGAGCGGAAGGTGTGATTCAGTGGCAGCAGCAGTAGAAGACTGGGCAGGTGGAAGCAGGTGTCAGGGCGGAGCCTGGTATTGCAGCGACCTGTGAAATGAGGTTCCTGACCTACAGCTTTTGGGAAGAGGGTAAAGGGCAAATGAAAAGAGGACACAGGGGAAATGCAGGAGAAACCTGCTAGACATAAAGCGAGGGCATGTGCAATTCAATGACAGAGTTGGTCTTGAATGCCAACTCTAATGGTTGCAAAGCCAGCAGTGAGCTGCTTCCTTGTCAGTCTCATGCCTCACATTGGATGACACATAAAGTGACTACTTATATTGTTCTAATATTAAATAAAACATGGGAGTCGGATATTAGGGTAAAATCCTGATTGATCACGAAGTTGAGAAGCAACCAGTTACCTCCTCTCTCTCTCCTTCCTCGATTCAAGAAGCACTATGAATCTTTATAAGCCCCTTGCTACTACTTCCTGTGTAGTCCTGTATATGTCCAAGGTCATCCAAAACCTCTATAGCTAATTTTAGTTAGCTAGTTGCTAGCTTCCCCCTCTGATTCAAGTTAAATTTTTTGGCACTCTCAGGAGTAACAGAGTATGGTCAAAATATCCCACAACTGCTAACAAGTACTTATTGATAATTTACTTTTTTTAAAAAATTGATCTGACATGACACCTGACTGAGATAATTTAGCCTTCATCTATAAAATTTGAGGATATACTAAGAATAGATAATAAATAAATATATATAATATTTGTATATCACCAATCAAGCATACACAAACTTTTATTATACAAAAAGTTCAGTGTCGTTATGTACATGGGATGAAAGAAAGACGTGGAACTTAACTAGTTAATGTGAATGTTATTGAACTTATACACAGAATATGGACGCTTCAGAACTCAAATCCAGTCTTCCTGATCCTAAGCACATTATTTGTTATGCCTTCATTTCAATTTATATTTTCAATATGGCTCTTTTCTGAAACAAATCAGATTGAATATTTCCAATGTTATAATCATGATGATAAAGAGTGGGAAGGTTGGAAAGCACTGGAAGTTAGCAGAAAAAATAAACCTATTCACCCAAATACATTAGTACAAGAAGTTCTCAATGTCTAAAACACATTGATTTAAAAAATTAAAACACATTAGCTTTGTATAAGTTTATATTACATAACATATACATGTTTAGTATAAACATAATTACAATGATAATATTGTGTTTGAATAATGCTTAAATATTTTCTCATCCTTTCATTTTTACTCCTTATTTATGGTGGTATTGCTCAATCATGCGTGCTCAGAAAATCTCTCATTCAAAGTTATCAGTTTAGAATTGAACAATATGAGTAATTTCATTTACCTCTAAATGATTTTGATTTTACAGAGAAACATCTAAACTTCTAACTGAATATATGAAATGTCAAGTAACTAAGAATATCTTGTAAGATTATTATACTTTAGATTATATGGACTTACTGTGTGGGAATGTTTATGTTTTAATGTAGAAAGAAGGTAAAATATTTGTAAAAAGATATTCTAAAATCTATCTTAATGATGAAATTATCTTCCAGATGAAATGAAAAATCAGAAATTATTGTAAATAGAGTCAGTATAATGCTGTATAAAATGACTTGTCAAGTTGGTATTTGATAAAATTCATAAAAATAGAAGAGATGAAAATCTTAAAATAGTATTTTCATTTAGGAGATATATTAATGCAAAAAAAATGTGGAATCTTTCGCAATTTGGGTGCCCTGGTGTAAGTGAGCTGTGATAATATATTTATTAACCTGCTCATTTTTTTATTAACAGAACTTACTTGTCAGTGTTGAGAGCCTTGTAGGGTAGCTCAGGAAGCGGTCACCAGACTAATCAGTTGACCACTGAAGTGTCTCTTTATGTTGGGTTATAAAAAACCTTACTCTGTGATTAAAAGCCAGCATTGGAACTTGCATGGGAGCCCCAGCTACAGCTATCAAGAGGATTAGATTAGAGATAAATGAAAAGAAATCATTGAGGATGAAATAAGATCAATTTTATGGCCAAATGGTTCATCCTAGAGTATAGAGGTTATTTGTTGTTTGTTTTTGCTTTTGTTTTTTATGTGTGATGTATAAAATGCTTTAAGTGTTTATGTTTTGAGAATATTGTAAGACTTGTGTTGCTGTAGCCAAGTTAAGGTAGATTGCTGGTTTCAGTATTCTGACGTATGTCTAATGTGTTTCATGTGCCATGTCCTTATGAATTGACAACCAAGACTGTACAAGTTAACAGAGTGTCATCATTTGAAGAAAAATGGCTCTCAATGACTCATATGTGATGGAACTATTGAAATTTGGCCTTGTTGGAATGGGTGTGACTTTGTTGGAAAGAGTATGTCACTGTGGGAGCAGGCTTTGAGGTCTCAGTTGTTCAAGGCACATCCCTTGTGACATTCTCTTCCTGCTGATGGTGTCTCCAGATGTAGACCTCTTAGCTTCTTTTCCAGAACCAAGTCTGCCTATACGCCATGTTTCTCACAGTGGTGATATTGGCTTAAACCTCTGAAACTATAAACATTTTCCAGTTAAATGTTTTTCTTTCAAAAAGTTTGATGGTCATAGTGTTTCTTCACAGCAATAGAAATCCTAAGTAAGACACAGATACTTTTAATTTAGTAAACTGTAAACTGCTTGTAGAAGCAGTTTCATGATAAAGGCTTTCTTTCTTTCCTTTCTTAAATCTCCACTTACCTTTTTCTACATAGTCATTCATCTCCCCAACTTCCCAAAGGACTACTCAAAGAGGTATCAGTAGAGACTACTCATTTAATACTTCAAATAATGTAAGTATCTGAAAGCTCTCTTCTTCACTTCTGAGGGTTTCTGCCGCTCAACCCTGGCAGCACAGAAGTTTCCCACTCTCTGTTGTCATAATTAGAATTTCAGCCCCGATGTACAGAAGTGAAAATGATTTTAAGTGTACTAGTCAGTAAATTGCTTCATGAGATATAAGTGTGTCTGTATAATAGTGAATTATGCTGTTGATGAGCTTTTGAATATTATGGGTTTCAAGAAATAAAAGAAAATGCAAAGTCAATAGTTAAATAATAAACTTTGTAGTTTACACTAAAGAAAACCATCCTAGATTCATGTAAGCCAAGGAGACTTTTGGCCATTAATTTCTGATTTTGAATATATCTTAAAATTTATGTAGGAAGTTGCACAAACTGTTGCTAACTGCCTTGAGGCAAATTGATACTGTACTGCTCTCAAGTTATTTTGGAAAAAAATAAAAAATAAGCATGAATATATAGATGGATGAGGTTTTACTTGCTCTCTATATCCTGAGGTTAAGCATCAAGCCCTAACAGATATTGAAAAAAGTAATATATACTAACACATTGTTGAATAATAGCCTCCATACTTTGGCTGAGTAGGACCACCATTTGTGACAAAAAGTACTATAAGGAATATTCTACACATCTTATGAGCATTAAGAATTTAGGAATGAGACCGTTTGACATTAGGAGTCCTTGGGAGATAATATGTGCCATCCATAGATAAATAGTGCAGGCTTCATTGCTTTGCTCTAACAATTTTGTATAAAACAGAGCCATGTTTCCAAAATACTTAGTGTAAAGCTAAAATCATCTTAATAAATTTAATTTTAATAGAGGGAACATTTTTTACTTTTATTCTTTATAGCACATAACAGAATAACATTTTAGTTTATTGAAAATTAATTTTGAGGTGTGCATTCTGATTCACACATGTGATCCAAGCAAAGTTGTGAGTTGCAGACCAGCGTCAGCTACTCAAAGAAACCAGTCTAAAAATAAAACAAAAGCAAAAGAGGACAAAATGACCACAACAAAACATTTACTTGTGAACACTTATTATTCTGATTGGCAAAACACTAAGAAACAGATTTTTCTATGGTAGGACTTGCTTTATAGTATATGAACTTGTCTGGATTATCCTGTGATTTAAAATGGATATGCAAAACTTCAGAAAATACAAAATTCTGTATTTAAAAAGAAAACCTGGTACAAACCCAACTGTGGGTCTGTCAAAGGTGGGTAAAAGCTTTTGAAACACAAATACTGTAGGACCCAGCCAGGACAAGTTCAATAGAGGCCTGAGTTTCAGTAGTTTACCCTGAGGCAATACCTGGTTCTGATAAAGACCACAAACTGAGATTATCCAGGCACCACCCAGGAACAAATCATCCAAAGGAAATTCCTAATGTTCTAACCATTATAGATAAGATCACCTGCCAGTCCAGCTGATGTGAATGCTTCCTGTCTCTTCAACAGAGTCCGTGAACCAGATGTTTCTGAAGAGTTCCTATTGCCTCAATTCCCTCCTTACCTTTGGCTAGCCTTTCAGCCTTCTTGGACCCTGACAACAATGCCCCAAAATCAGCTTGAAGTAGTTACAGAAAAGAATGCATTATCCCATGCTCCCTGCCCAGAATAGGTTGAAATTCTGAGAAAAGGGAGAACCCTTTGACATGGGGGACAAAATGACTACTTATAGTGCCCATTGATATACCATAAATATAGGCCCGAGTTGTCAATTAATGGATTTATTAACTAAAATGGTCCTACAATAAAAAGACACTTTAGTTCTTTATGCAGAACCACAGAACCAAAGAAGACATTCAAGAATATAATTATAATTTGGTTGTACTCAAAAGATCAGAGCCACAGGTCCTGGTAGGCTGGTCACTGCCCTGGAAAAATCTGTTAGCTAATGGTTCTTAAATCCCAATACTATCTCCTTAAACCCATGAGCAAGCAGGACCCAAGACTGGATCTTGTCATTGGTACTTGTGAAGGGGGAAATGTAGGACCCAGCCATTTGTCATATCATGTCAAGTCAGCTCAATAGAGGCCTGAGTCTCAGTAGTTTACCCTGAGGCAATACCTGGTTCCCATAAAGACCACAAACTGAAACTGCCAAGGCACTACCCAGGAATAGACCATCCAAAGGAAATTCCTAATGTTCCTACCATTGTAGATAGGATCACCTGCCAGCACACACCCTGCTATTGTAACTTTTCTGGGTTTTGCCTTTAAATAATGTTCTCTAGAAGGACGGGGTACCTTCTCTTGCTGCTGCTGTGGACTGTTGATAATGTCCCTGCCAGCTCGTATTGTGCACACAATAAACCTTGCTTTTGCATTTCAGTGAGTTGGTGGTCTCTCTGGGGGTCTTTTGGGGTCCCTACGGACTGGGCATAATAGTACATAAAATTGAAGGAAAGAACTCTGGGAAATTGTTCTCTGAATTCCACAAATGTGTGTACATGGGACCCACACAGACACACACACCTTGGTGCACTCACACTTACATACACACACCAAATATAAGTGAAATTGAATTTTGAAAAATCTCTAATTTTATGGTGAGGAAATAGAAATATGCTGAAAGATAAAGAATAAAAAGGATTGATTTAGCTGTAACTCAACAAAAAACAAACCAAAAAACTATTTAGTTTAGACACTAAATATAGTTTAGTGTCTAAAATTTAGTTTAGACATGAAATTTTACTCATAAAACACACTAACTCTGCTAATTCATGGCTGCATGGTGATACAATAAAATGAATAGAATTCTGAAATTAAAAATCAGCAGCATGGTAGATTCAACTTTAATACTTATTAAATGATCTTGGGAAGTTCAGTAAGTAGCAATCTTGATTTTAAAACAGGTTGAAATTCTCAAGTTGGAAGAATTGTAAGAATTAACTATTGGTAGGAAGAAGCAAGTGTCTATTAAGTGTGTAATCTGTTCTTTTTCTTATAGGACATGTAAAGAAAGCCTGGTAATTCAGAGCATATGGAATGTGTATCAACGAGAAAGAGGAAGGTCCTTTTTTTACAATTTCATATAATAGGATATCAACTTAAAAATGTTACTGAGTTGAGTATAAACTGGCCTTTTCAATTCTACCTTTCCATAGGATTAGAACATTATGTTCTAATGAGCTCTAATGGAATAAATAACCATCTAAGACTAAGTCATCTTTGAATTGTATTAACCTGGCATGATTTTCTTTTGTAAAATACCATATATTTTATTTGCTGATTAATATTTAGTTGGTTTTAATCACATATTTTAGAATTCTGAAATTACTGCTACAACACAAGAAAAATGTATTTTTCTTTAGTTTCATTTTCCCCACTCCATTTTCAAGATTCTTTAAGGAAATGAGGTTTGAAGAACTTCTTACTGATTAATAGTTCACAAGCAAATGTCTGCACCTGTGTCTTTGAATGATACATTTAAAATTTGAATGATGCATCTGAAAATAACAGTCATTAAGGTGTTTGCATAATCCTTAACTTTACAGACATTGCATCAATGCATGGGAAAAAAAAACTGATTTTCACTAGTCCCATCAAGAAGTACTTTATTTGCATAAAAACTATTTCACGACCTTGATGAATCTGTTAAATTCAAGAATGAATCTCCATTGGTATTCCAATGAAAACTACAAAAGAAAGTTTAGAAATTTTGTTAATTTGGTAATGCTAATTAGAAAGTTTATATGTTAAGAAAACAAAATGTAGAGTTGACATAGATAAACATTTATTAATTTTCAGTCTTTGGCATCATGTCAGTATACCAGTACACTTATTAGAAATTAGAATGTCATTCGAACTTCAGTCAACCTCTGACTAGGATGCATAGAGACTCACACTTTTTATTGTTTTAACCTTCAGAGTATGGCAAGGAGAGACTACTCAGAGGGAGAGAGCATTACAATGAGCCACTATCTAATTTCAATCCTTTGGAAATACTTAGTATAAATATATGCATAGAGAAAAAGAACAAACTGACTCTAAAAACTTGCATCATGCCCTGCCAATGTTTCAGCCTCTCCATTTCTATCATCTATCTATCTATCTATCTATCTATCTATCTATCTATCTATCTATCTATCTATCATCTATGTATCTCTATCTCTATCTGTGTCTCCCTCTCGCACACAAACAAACACATATGCATGCACACACACACACACACACTAAAATACACAGAAACCGGAAAATTTTAATCTGAGAGTAAAAACACTAAATAATAGACAAATAGGTATTATTTCATGTTTTCATGCCTATTTAGCTCTTTGATCATGTAGCAGTACTATGAGCTATGTGATCATACTGGTCATTGTCACTGAGATCACTATTAGTTGCATGGAATGGAAGGTTTAAACCTATTAATCTTTTTGAGCCTCCCTGCCTGCCTATTAAAAGGCAAGATTAATATCTTACCCGTTTGAAGGCCATTGGCTATCTCTTGATGGATGGTATTTCACCATCTACTTTATCCCATAGTAACCTGATAAAGAGATGATTAAAGCTTGACATCATTCAATAATGTAGCTTGCAAGATTTTTACTCCTTATGATTTTATAATACCAATGATTTGTGATTTATTTTAGCCAAAATTTTTATTAATAGATCAATATCAGGGATGTAATGGAAAGGTATATGAATCAAAAACAGAGTGAAGTCTCACTGGACAACATTTTCCTACATATTATTTATCAGATTTTAGATATGATTTCACTTCTTACATTATTAATATTGATCAAATGCTCTTGTGTATATTTCACATAATTGACACTGTCCCTAGTAAATAACATAAATGAAGTTCCTGTTGAAACTTATCACATAAGCCATTTTTATTAATGAATATTCTCAAGATACTTAATGCTAATTCTCACCTTCTCGTGATAAAAGATATGATTTCTATGTAAAGAAAGTAATTTTTTTTAATTAGAAAGAGTGTAATGACTAACTCTTAAAAATGTAGAAGCTACACAGTATTGAATTTTCATTGCATGAATCAATTAAGCAAAAAAGAAAAAAGTCTGGAATTTTAACCAATTTTAAAGTAAGGATTTCTCTAGAAAAGGCTGGCCTTGAACTCACAAATATCCACCTAGCCCCAACTGTCTATCTTCTGTGACCAGGCAAGACTTCCCGTAAAGGGACTGGGACACCAACCCAGTCACATACCTTTGACCTA
>PVIU01011084.1:0-66508 GCA_004026605.1 Ondatra zibethicus
TGGATTTCTGGGAATTTCCCTAGTGCCATGTTTCTTGCTAGTTATGTTTCATTGATACTTTGTATTATGGTTGTTGCTGTTGTTTCTATTTCATTGATTTTAGCCTGAGCCTCATCATTTCTTGCCATCTACACTTTTCAGCTATTATTTCTTCTTTTTGTTCTAAAGTTTTCAGGTGTGCTACTAAATTGCTAACATGAGATCTCCCCTGTTTTTCTTTTTGACTAACTGCTATGAACTTGCCTCTTAGAAACTTCTTGTGTCCCATATGTTTGGGCATGTTATGTACTCACTTTCATTCAATTATAGAACATCTTTAATTTCTTTCTTAATTTTGGTCTTGACCCATTTTTCATTCAGTAGCAAACTGTTTGATTTCCATGAGTTTATAAACTTTTTGTTATTTCTGTTGTTATTGATATCCAACTTTAATTCATGGTGGTATGATAGGATACAGGACTTTAAATTTCCTAGTATCTGTTGAGACTTACTTTTTATTCAAGTCTGTGGTCAATTTTGGAGAAAGTTCCATGAGGTATTAAGTAGAAGGCATATTCTTTTGTGTTTGGATGAAATGTTTTGTAAATATCTGTTAGTTCCATTTGGGTTACAATGTAAGTTAGCTCCAGTATTTCTATTTTTTTAGCTGTGACCTAGATGACCTGTCTACTGTGAGGGTCGATATGGGATGTAAGCCGTAGTGGTGTTTCTTATATGAATTTGAGTGCTCTTTTGTTTGGTACATGGATGTTTAGAATTGCAGTACCCTCTTGGAGGATTTTCCTTTGATGACTATGTGGTGTCCTTTCCTGTATCTTCTGAATAGCTTTGGTGTAAAGTCTATTTTGTCAAATACAAAAATGGTTATATTGGCTTGCTTGCTTCGTGGGTCCATTTGCTTTGAATATCTATTTCCACCCTTTTACCCTAAGGTGATATCTATCCTTGGTAGTGAGGTAAGTCTCTTGTACGCAATGGAAAAATGGATCCTGTTTCCAAATCCAGTTTGTTGGTCTCTGTCTTTTTATTGAGGGAACTGATATCATTGATGATGAGAGTTATCAGTGAACAATGTTTGTTGATTTCCCTTAGTTTTATTTATTTATTTTTTTGAGATGTGTCTTTTACATCCCTCTCTTAATTTGCTAATCTTAGTTTATTTATTGTGTTTTGTTGGTTGTGGTTAATCTCTTCAGGTTGATGTTTTCCTTTTAGTGCCTTCTGTAGAGCTAGATTTGTATATAGATATTGCTTACAATTGATTTTATCATAGAATGTCTTTCTCCATCTATTGTGAACATTTTGCTTGGTATCATAGTTTGGACTGGCATCTGTGGTTCTTAGAGTTTATAGAACATTTGTCCCACCTTTTTCCTTCTAGAGTGTCCATTAAACAGCTAGGTCTTATTATAATAGGTCAGCTTTCATATATTATTTGATCCTTTTCCTTTGTGGCTTTTAATATTCTTTCTTTGTTATATATGTTTATTGTTTTATTATGAGCCTTGCAGGATTTCTTTCCTGTTCAAATTATTTTGCATTCTGTATTCTCCTTGAACCTTGATAGCTACCTCCTTTTTGTTACAGAGATTTTCTTCTATGATTTTGTTGAAAATATTTTTTGTGCCTTTGAACTGGGTTTACTTCTCCTTCTATTCCTATTATTCTTAGATTTGTTCTTTTTAAAGGGTCCTAGATGTCCTGAATATTTTATGCCTCGATTTCTTTAGACTTGACTGAGGTATCCATTTCTTCTATCTTGTCTTGAATGTCTGAAATTTTCTCTTCCATCTTTTGCATTCTGTTCGTGATACTTACCTTTGAGGATTTTGTTTGACTTCCTATATTTTTCATTTCATATTTTTCCTATATTTCATATATATTACTTATTATATTTATATTTTCCTATATTTGTATATATTTCATATATTTTCCTTTATGTATACATATTTATATTTTTCCTATATTTTATGTATTTCATATATTTTTCCTATATTTTTCATTTCATACCCCAGTTTGATTTTCTTTAATGATTTTACTTTCACTTTAATATCTTGAATTATTTACATCATTTTATTTCACTGTTTGTGTTTTCACAGACTTCATTAAGGGACTTATTCATATCCTCTTTAAGATCCTTGAATGTGGCCAGGCAGTGGTGGTGCATGCCTTTAATCCCAGCACTTGGGAGGCAGGGGGCAGGCGGATCTCTGTGAGTTCAAGGCTAGCCTAGTCTACAAGAGCTAGTTCCAGGACAAGCTCCAAAGCCACAGAGAAACCCTGTCTTGAAAAACCAAAAAAAAAAAAAAAAAAAAAGAAAGAAAAAAAAGACCCTTGAATGTATTCATAACAGCTATACAGAAATACTTGAAATGTGTTTCAGCTACATTGCACACCTCAGGGCCTACTGTCTCAGGTATTAATGACTGTGTTTTTGTACTAGTGCCTAGACATCTGGTTCAGGGATGATTATGGTTATAATTGCCAGTATCTGGTCTTATCTTTGTTGTGTTTCTGTTGCCCTCCTGGATATTAAGAATGTATGGTGATGGTAGGTGTTCTGAGAGGCTTCTGAGTCCCTGTCAGGCAAGGCCACGGGGGAACCCAGATAGATTTTGTTTCTAGGTATTGGAGGCTGATATGAAGGAATTGGGATGTGCTAGAATGGGTGCTGAGAGGGTCCACAGGAAGGAGGAAAGCTGGACATGACACAAGTTTTGGTGGCGTCCCCAGGGAGTGGAGTCTCAAAGGGAAGACGGTCCCCTGAAAGTGGTCTATAACAGGTGTAGGGATGAGACTGGGGAGTTTGAGCAGGAGGACAGGCAGAAAAGCGCCAATTGCTTACCTGATTGCCAGTCAGTTCCCAGGTAGAAAGGGCCTCCAAGTATTGGCAGTTGACATAAATGGATGGGGCAAGGGAACAATGCTGGGTTCACCACAGTGTTCTGCAGAGTCCCTAGGGAATAGAGGCAGAGGGAGGATGGGATCATGGAAGAGGTCTACCATGGAGTTGGAGTTGGGGATGAGACAGAGGAATTTGAAATGGAGTACATGAATATGAGTGAAGATTGTCTACCTTAGTAATTGGAAATTTAAAACACCAAAACTTATTACAGAAATGCATGAAACTGCCAGAAGGTAAGTAGATCAGTAAAAATGGAAAAAAATACATAATCTTTACTTGAAGAACACTCAAAAGTATTTTATGAAATAATTTCACCAGAGTTATAAATGTTGGATCAATTTGTGAGATACTGCAGGTAACAGTTGTTTTACCTGCAGTATCTCACAAATTTTTAAAAGTATGTCAATTGCTGTTTAACAATAGGATGTTACATCACTCTGAAGCAAAAAGAAAAGGTGTAGCTAGAGATGAGAGATTCCTGTTCTGAGGACAAGGTGAATCACAGGGAGGTGAAAACCCCAGACATCTAAAGACATTTTCCTACTTTGCGTCATTAATTTACAATTAAGAGTGTGTTGTGACTTTTCAGTGTGTTCTTTAGAGCTCAATTTTCGAAATTCTAATTCAAATCTGATGAAAAAAAAGATCTGTGGCTGATGCTTTCATGAATGGTGAAATGTTATTCAGGTAAGAGTGGCCAAGTTAGCTATAGTGGGCTTCTTCATTCAGATACTGGCCCTTACTTGTCCACTCCCTACTACTCATTTGCCCATTACTATAATTGATGTATCAATATAATTGATACAATGTGACACAAAAGTCCCACTAGATATTGAGGCAATACTTTTGGATGATAAAACCTCAAGCACAGGAAAGAAATTTCCATTAATTTTTTTTTACATTTTACTCATTATTTTATTACCTAATTTTTAAAGTGTAGCATAAATTTGTGTAAATATTTTTTATTTTATTTTATGCCTATTTTTTCTATTTTTAGTAATTTTTTTCATTTTAGATACAAATCCCAATACCCCCTCCTCTCAACCCCATCCCACCCCCGTCCACTCCTTAGAGGTGCAAGGCCTTGCTTGGGGCATCAACAAAGTCTGGCATGCCAAGTTGAGGCAGGACCAGGCCCCTCCCCAATGCATCAAAACTGAGCAATAGGGAATGGGCTCCAAAAAGCCAGTTCACACATCCAGGATAAACCCTGGTCCTACTAACAGTCCCCTTCCCCCACCCGCCAACAGATCAAGCC
Source organism: Ondatra zibethicus (assembly GCA_004026605.1). Classification (NCBI taxonomy): domain Eukaryota; kingdom Metazoa; phylum Chordata; class Mammalia; order Rodentia; family Cricetidae; genus Ondatra; species Ondatra zibethicus. The sequence continues at coordinate 4,164 of PVIU01011084.1, forward strand.
ACATAACATTCAGTCACCCACATTCAGAGGGCTTAGTTCAGACTCATGCAGGATCCCCAGCTGTCAGTCCAGAGTCCATGAGCTCCCATTTGTAGCATGAATAATAAAAAACCCAGAGACAGGAATTGGGGTCAGAAAAGCAAAAGCATCAGCCACTGGCTCTTACCTCTACCTCAGTCTGAAATGGTGATCCTGCCTCCAGGAATCTCAGAATGAGACTACCTCTGTGAACTGACTCCTCCTGTCTTATATTTCTCTCTAGGGCTGGAATTAAAAGCATGCACCACTGGGATTAAAGACATGCACCGTCTGGTTTCTATGGGAAATTGGTGTGGCTACTGGGATTAAAAGTGTATTAGCACTGTCTGGTTTGTGAGGCTGACCGGTGGGTTATTTTACTCTCTGACCTTCAGCTTTATTTATTAAAAGACAAATGAAATATCACTATACCCAATAGCTGTCTCTGTGGTTTTCCCAACCATGACCTTGACCACCCTCCCTCGTGCTCATATGAGCCCTCCTCCCTCTTTCAACTGACCTCCAGGAACTCAGCCCAGTGCTCGGCTGGGGATCACTGAATCTTCTTTCAGTTACTAGATATAGGTTCTATGATGACAGTTAGGGTAGTCACTAATCTGATTACAGGGGTGGGACAGTTCAGGCCCCCTCTCCACTATTGCTAGGAGTCTTAACTGGGGTCATCCTTGTAGATTCCTGGGACTTTCCCTAGCACCAGGTTTTTCCCTACCCCCATAATGATTCCCTCTGTCAAGATATCTCTTGATATCTTGATATCTCCTTCTCCATCCTTCCTCCAACTCAGCCATCTTGATCCCTCATGTTCCCATCTCCTCCCTTTTTGCCCCCCTCCCTATTTACCCAGAAGACCTTAACTATTTCCCTTTCCTGGGGCTGTCCATGTGTGTCCCTCTCAGGGTTCCCTTTTTACCTGTGTCTCTCAGGTTGTGGAGTGTAACCTGGTTATCCTTTGCTTTGTCTTTAATATCCACTTATGAGGGAGTACATACTGTTTGTCTTTCTAGGTTACCTCACTCAGGATGATTTTTTTCTAGTTCCATCCATTTGCCTACAAATTTCATGATGTCATTGTTTTTTTTACTGCTTGAGTAATATTCCATTGTGTAAATGTATCACATTTTCTTTATCCATTCTTCAGTTGAAGAGCATCTAGGTTGTTTCCAGGTTCTGGCTATTACAAATAATGCTGCTATGAACATAGCTGATCAAGTGTCCCTATGGTATGATTGAGAATCATTTGGGTATATGCCCAATAGTAATATTGCTGGGTCTTGAGGTAGGTTGACTACCAATTTTCTGATAAACCATCATACCGATCTCCAGAGTGGCTGTACAAGTTTGCACTCCCACCAGCAGTAGAGGAGTATGCCCTTTACTCCATATCTTCTCCAACATGAGCTGTCATCAGTATTTTTGATCTTAGCTATTCTGACAGGTGTAAGATGATATCTCAGTGTCATTTTGATTTGCATTTCCCTGATGTCTGAGGATATTGGGAAATTCCTTAAATGTCATTCTGCCATCTGAGAATCTTCTGTTGAAAATTCTGTTTAGATCTGTACCCCATTTTTAATTGAATTACCTGATAGTTTTATGTCATTTCTTGAGTGCTTTATATATTTTGGAGATCATCCCTCTGTTAGATGTGTGGTTGGTGGAGATCTTTTCCCATTGTGTAGGCTGCTGTTTTGTCTTACTGACCATGTTCTTTCCCTTACAGAAGCTTCTCATTTTCAGGAGGTCTCAATTATTAATTGTTGCTCTCAGTGTCTGTGCCACTGGTATTATACTTAGGAAATAGTACCCTGAGAAAATGCATTCAAGGCTACTTCCCAGTTTCTCTTCTATCAGCTTCATTGTAACTGGATTTATGTTGAGATCTTTGATCCACATAGACTTGAGTTTTGTGCACAGCAATAGATAAAATCTATTTCCATTCTTCTACGTGTCAACATTTAGTTATGCTAGCACCATTTGTTGAAGATGCTTTCTTTTTTCCATTGTACAACTTTGGCTTCTTAAGACAATTATTCTTAACAAATTCTTTCAAATTGAAAACCACAGGAGTAAACATCAACTCTTCTAAGCCAGTGTAGTTAGAAATGTCTGTCAGCAAACTTAATCCAGTGTTTAGATCTCAGAACTTTCACTGCATTAGAAATAACCAAACTAAATTTAAAGAACTTTTACTGCTATGCAAAAACAAAACAAAACAAAACAAAAAACCCAAAAACAAAAAACTGGGTAGAATACAGGATCAAATAAACTGCCATGCCTCTGAATGTTTGCATATTTTTGACATACTCAAATATCCAAGACATATTCTTACTGGAAAGACTGTTTATGGAGGTAACCAACTGCTGACAATGAGATTTCAGGCCTGTTCCACAAGAGTGAAGTCATGCCTGATAATTTAACATGGTCAAAATCCATGGCAAGAGAAGTCATAGGTCCTAAGGTAGAACCTACTGATGTTGCTTTTCTAAGCGGTCATGTTGACACACTGCCTTCTAAATGTTTCTTTTTTAAAGATATATTTATTAATAACGTTATAGTGTTCTGTCTGCATGTATCCCTACAGGCCCAGAAGAGGGCACCAGATCTTATTACAGATGGTTGTGAGCCACCATGTGATTGCTGGGAATTGAACTCAGGACCTCTAGAATAACTGTCAGTTCTCTTAGCCTCTGAGCCATCTCTCCAACCCAATATTTGTGTTTCTATCCATAGCTTACTGTTGTTCCCTACCTGTATCAGAGGAACTTCCTACTGTACTGTTAGTAGTTAATAGAGAGATGTATCTGGTATAGGAGGTTCTTCTGTATTTGTGTTGCTTTTATTGGTGAATAAAGAAATTGCCTTGGCCTTTTGATAAAGCAGAAACCAGGTAGGCGGAGTAGACAGAATGGAATGCTGGGAAGAAGGTAGTGTGGCAGATGCCATGAAACTCCTGAGACTGATGCTGGTTAGAAATCTTTCCTGGTAAGCCACAACCTCGTGGTGCTATACAGATTGTTAAAAAATGGGTTAAATTAAGATGTGAGAGTTAGCCAATAAGAGGCTAAAACTAATGGGCCAGGCAGTGTTTAAATAGATACAATTCCTGTGTAATTATTTTGGGGGTTAAGCTAGCCGGGTGCCAGGAATGCAGTCCACTCGCCTCTTACTACATGCATCCTATCTAAATTATGAAAATAAGCAACCGTGAATAATCAACCAGAGAAGTGACATGTATAACAAACCTCTCACCCTCAAGGCTCAGGAAAGATTACAAAAGGTGTCTGAAATGAGAAGGTAAGGGCTGGAGGATGGAGAGGAGTACTGTGAAATGCTGTGCTCTGTGTATGACATGACTGTTGCAGACATAAATTGACAACTACTGTAATTACCCTGAGAAGATCTTCAGATTAGGCCAGTATGGATTGAGGAGTGCATTTTGAGGGTCCTTCCCTTATAAGATCCTAATTTTAGTTGACTTCTAGGGGAGGGAGAGTCACTTTAGAATCGTAGTCACTGACCAGTAGGCTCACCATATTGTAGTGTATGACCCCATGCACATTGCAAATAAAGGCTGCATTACATGGACTTAGTGGGATATAAATAAATTATTAAAAAAATAGAACATACTTTCATAGTTCTCTGCATCTATCACTACTTTAATCTACATATTCTGATAATACTTATTCATGACTTCAGAAAGTAAATAACAGAATGATTTTCAAGATAGATGCATATGATGTTTTCAAAATTATTGCTGATTCTGAAACCCAAGGTAGTTAAGCTATAAAGTGCTGTATAACTTTCCTTTGCCCTGGTCAAAAGCTTAATTTTTTCCTTCAGTGATTTTCTACTGTTTGATGCAATGTTTATCATATTAAATCATAGAACTCTTGAATCATACCTCTTAGGCTTCAGGTGTTTGTGGTCAAGTTGTTTTGGCCTTGTTGGAACAGGTGTGGCCTTGTTGAGGGAAGTGTGACACTGGGGGGTTTCATTTGAGGTTTCAAAAGACCATGCCAGGCCCAGCCCTGCTCTCTCTTTCTCCTCCTGTGGATCAGGATGTACCTCTCAACTACTTCAACCAGCTACTGTGGGACAATGGTCTTGCACCCTGTAAAAGTTTGTCAGTTTTACTCTTTTAATAAAATGCTGATTGACCAGTAGCCAGGCAGGAAGTATAGGCAGGGTGACCGAAAACAGAATTCTGGGAAGAGGAAAGGCTCAGTCTGCAGTCATCACCCAGACACAGATGTAGCAAAATGAGAATGCCTCACTGATAAAGGCATGAAGCCACGTGACTAACACAGACAAGAATTATGAGTTGCTTTAAAATGTAAGAATTAGTTAATAAGAAGCCTGAGCTAGTAGGGCAACCAGTTTAGAATATAGGCCTCTGTGTGTTTCTTTGGGACTGAATGACTGCAGGACTGGGTGGGGCAGAAACCTCTGTCAACAACCAGCACCATGACTACTTGCATGCTGCCATGCTTCCTGCTATGATGAAATTCTGAAACTGTAAGCAAGCCTCCAGTTAAATACCTTCTCTTATAAGAGTTGTCTTGGTCATGTGCCTCTTCACAGCAATAGAACATGACTAAGATAATAGCCAAAGATAGCAGCAAACTAACGGCCTTCCTCCTGCCTCAGTATTTCAAGTGCTGGAATTTCAGTCATGAGCAATGTGGTCAGCAACACCATGTATTTTTAAGCCCTACAATAATGTTCTCACAATTGTCACACATCACCTCTTTCTTATATGCAGTTATTGTTCCTGTAGAAGAAAGTTGGGTCTTATATTCTAATGTTCTCTGTTACTGTGCTTTAACTGGTGTACACAAATGTGCATACACACACATAATTGACATTTTAATGGACAATTGTAAGGAAAATATCCTTTATGTGTAACTACTTTTGTTGTGAAAAACTAGGTTTTGCTTAATTTTCTTAAGAGTTATTTTAATGGGCTGGAGAGATGGCTCAGAGGTTAAGAACACTCACTGGCTGTTCTTCCAGAGGTCCTGAGTTCAATTCCCAGCAACCACATGGTGGCTCACAACCATCTATAATGAGATATGGTGCCTCTTCTGACCTATAGGGATATATGTGGGTAGAATACTGTATACATAATAAATAAATATTAAAAAAGAGTTATTTTAATTATAGGTGTATTTGTGTGTTTATACCACTTATGTACAGTTCTAGATGTCAGATCCACAAAAGCAGACTTTATGGGTATTGGTGAACTGCCCAATCTGCTGGACTCTTGACAGCTGAGTCATTTCTTGGGGTCGTAAACTTTCCTTTTAGTTAGGCATTTATGTATTTTCATTTTAAATTATGAGAATATTAAATGTGCTGTTTTCTTTTTTTTAAACATTTTTTAGAATTTATTTAATTTATTTATGTGCATTGGTGTGAGGGTGTCTGGAGCTGGAGTTACAGACAGTTGTGAGCTGCCATGTGAGTGCTGGGAATTGAACTGGGGTCCTCTGGAAGGGCAGCCAGTGCTCTTAACCACTGAGCCATCTCTCCAGCCCTAAATGTGCTCTTTTCTAAATATTTACCCAGAGCTTTGAAAAAAAGTCAGTGTATGATGGACAGGAACCAAAGGCTGAATAGCCTAAAAACCTAGTTAAGAATTGAACACTACTGGCTAAAAAAAAAATGCTGCTTGAGGAGAGGGTGCCGGAACTAGCCTTGTCCCATAGTCACACTGATGAATATCTTGATCACCACCATGGAAATTTCGTCTGATGGATGGAGATAGAGACAGAGACCAACATTCACATCAGAGCAATAGACTGAGCTCCCAAGGTCCAGTCGAAGAGCAGAAGGTGGGAGAAGATGAGCAAGGAAGTTAGGACCATGAGGGGCTGGACCACCCACTGAGACAGTGTGCCTGATCTAATGGGAGCTCACCAAATCCAGCTGGACCGGGACTGAACGAGCATATGATCAAACCGGACTCTCTGAATGTGGCTGCCAATGGGGGCAGACTGAGAAGCCATCAACAAGGACACTAGGACCTATCTCTTCTTTTTGGGAACCTAGTCTATTTGGATGCACACCTTCCTAGGCAGGGATGGAGGGGGGAGGGCCTTGGACTTCCCACAGGGCAGGGCACCATGCCCTCTTTTAAGGAAGCAGCGGGAGGGAGGAGGGGGGGAGCGGGAGGGGACGGGGAGAAGGGGAGGAAATGTAAATTTTTTTGAATGGAAAAAAATAAAAGAATATGAAAAAATTGCTGCTTGCGCTCAGGCCAGGTTTCTCCACCTCATTTCAACTGTTCTGCATGTCAATTGCTTCTCAGTAAGTTCTCAGAGCCACAGTGCAAAATGAGTCTGGCAATATTAAAGGTAACTTTTGATACGTGTATCATAATCAAGATTGACCAAGCTAACATAGAAAGGTGGAAAAGAGATAAAGGGACAAGATCTAAGGTGGGCCCTGAGCTTGCCAGATTGAATACTGGCACACCTCACTTACTACTTTGCAATCCCGCACACCTCACTTACTACTTTGCAATCCCTCAGGAATGCTCTTATTTTGATACCAAGTCTCACTGTGTAGCTGTATTAAGTCAGTGTTCTCTAGAGTAACAGAACTTATAGTGAATCTCTCTCTCTATATATATATATATAGGAAGATTAGAATGACCTACAGGAAGTGGTCCAGCTAATCCAACAATGGCTGCCTATGAATGGAAGGTTCAAGAATCCAGTCTACAAGGCTGAATGAGTCAGCAGGTCTACAGTATATAGTGGAATCCCAAAGAAGTAATGCCACAGAAGGAATGAAATTGCTAGCAAGGGTGAGAGCAAGCAGGCAAAGAAAGGCTTCTTTATTCCATGTCTTTTATATAGGCATCCAGCAAAAGGTGTGACCCAGATTAGAGATGGGTCTTCCCGCAAATGATTTAAACAAACAGAAATTCCTCAGATGTTGCCCAGTCATTTTTGAGTTTTAGTTAATTCCAGATGTAGTCAAGTTGACAACCAGAATAGTCATCACAGTAGCCTTTAAAAACATGTGTATGGATGTTTTGCCTGCATGTATGTCTGTACACCGCTTACATGACTAGAGCCCCAAGAGGCTAGAAGATGGCATCTGATCCCCTAGAAGGAGAGTTACAGACGGTTGTGAGCAGTCATGTGGGTTCTGGGAATTGAGCCTAGTCATCTGAAAAAGCAAAAAGTTGCTCCTCACTGCTGAGCCATCTTTCCAGTCCTACTCTTTAAGATATTATACATTTTCTTCACAATATGTAATTTATACATGATTTATGCATGTCTGTGTACCTCTGTGCGTATGCAGAGTCAAGAAAAGAGCATAAGATCCCCTTGGACTGGAGTTACAGACATCTGTGCACCACCTGACTGGGAAGTGAATTTAGATCCTCTGGAAAGCACCAGTGCTCTTACCACTGGTCCTTGTCTCCAGTCCCTCATATGCATACATATTCACGTATGTCCTTATAATGCATTTTGATTATATAACCCCATTGTCTTCAATTCTCCCTTTCCTCCTCCAACTGCACTTCCCATCCTGAAGTTCCCCATTTAGTTGGGGATGCCTGCTTGAGAACTGATGAGAGTTATTTGTTTGATCGGGGCAGCATACTAGTGGATACAACATTGAAGAATATGCCTTAACATCCTCCAAAAATCATTAACTACTTACATTTGCTTAGGGAGGAGTGGATCCTCATAACACTCCCCTAAACCTGTGATTGAATGTTGACAGGCCCAGTCTTATGCAAGTAGCAGAAGCTGCTCTCAGTTCATGAGTGCAACAGTCATGTCATGCTCAGAAAACAGCCATTCCCAACATGCTTCCACATCCTCTGACCTTTACATTCTTTCTGCTTCCTCTTCCACAATTTGCCCTAAGCCTTGGAGGCAGTGGCATAGGTCATTCATTTAGGGATGAGCCACCTTAAAACATTTATTCTCAACACATCGACCAGTTATGAGTCTCTGTAATACCCACTGCCCAATGCAAAGAGTAGCTTCTCTAACCAAGGCTGAGAGCAGAACTAATGTATGGGTGCAAACATAAATATTTGAAAGGCAATATGAAACCTAGTCACAAACGATTCCAACTCACTCCAGTTTGATTGCCCTACATTCTGCAAGCATAAGATAATAAACATAATAAAGGTTATATATGGAGAAACTCCAGCCAACATCATCTTAAATGGAGAAAAACTTGATACCACTGAAATTAGGAACAAAACAGGGCTGTCCATTACCCCTTTTCCTTAGGGAAATGCAAATAAAATGACTAGATTTCATTTTATCTCAATCAGAACAGCTACGTCAACAAAATAAAAAATAAATGCTGAAGAGGATGCATGGAAAGGACCTTATTCATGCATCATGAACTGCAAATCAAGCCACTCCAGAAATCTGTGTGGAGAATTCTCAAAGAGCTAAAAAATCAATCTACCATATGATTCAGCTATACCACCCTTTGGCCAAGAGGACTCACTATCCTACTCCATAGCTATTGCTTAGCCATATTCACTGCTGCTCTGCTCACAATAGCTAAGAAATGGAAACAACCTAAATCCCCATCAACTGATGAATGAATAATGAAAATGAGCACATGTACACAATGGGAATCTAGTCACATGTAAAGACAAGTGACACCATGAAGTTTACAGGCAAATGGGTAGAAACAAAACATAGTGTGATAAATGAAATAACCCAGACACAGAAAGACAAATGTCGTATGTTCTCTTTGTGGTTCTAGTCCTGAAAATTTAGACACGAATATCAAGTAATGGTAGACACCAGGAAAATAAAGAAGTTTGGGGCAGAGGTGAGAGGGCTAGAGTGGGGAGTGGCAGGACCCAGGTAGTATGGAGAAATGAGAACATGGGGCTTCTAACTGGGGAGAAAAATGGAAGGGCAATAGGAGAGAGAGAAAGAGAGAGAGAGAGAGAGAGAGAGAACAGGGAGGGATAAATAACTAAGAATGCTCAAAAAGTATATAGGGAATCATTTTATACTTATGTAAAATTATTTAGAATACAAATATCTATAACACACACAAACAAACTTAAAAAGGTTACATGACTTGGGGCAATATTGTTTCTCCCAAGAGCCATAGAGTAACAAAAGCCTCATTATCACACAGGGAAAAATCAGCCCTTTCAAGTTGGTTAGGGAAGTGCAAGAGACTCCCCAAACAATATAGGCTATTGTTGCCTTGTGTTATTTCACATAACTTAAAGGTGAGCCCCTATTGCTGAAGACATGATACATTTTTTTAAAGATTTATTTATTATGTATACAACATTGCTTCCATGTATGCCTGCAGGCTAGAAGAGGGCACCAGATCTCATTATAGATGGCTATGGGCCACCATGTGGTTGCTGGGAATTGAACTCAGGACCTCTGGAAGAGCAGTCAGTGCTCTTACCCTTTGAGCCATCTCTCCAGCCCAACATGATACATTTTGGGCATAGAACTTGGAGTAAGAGAGCTGGAGCTGACCCAGAAACCTCATCCTTGTGGCTCTGAGTATTTGAAGATGCTATGCAAGTTGCCAAGGAAGAGGAACATTAGGTAGCAATGCCCAAATGTAAAGCTATGAATACCAATGATGGAAAAGTGGTACTTTTATCTTGAGTGTTAACAACTGTCCAATTGGATTTAAGGCCCATGCAACGGGAGGGAAACCCTCCCTACTAAACCTAAGCCAGCTAAATCAGTGCAACTCCTAACACTACTTCAAAGCTCATCCTTATGCCCGCAGATAAGTAGATCTGACCCCTCATCAAAGTAGCTTATTTTTGTAGCACCAGGAGTCCAGTACAGAAAGTGTAAGTAGTCAAATTACCATGGGATGGCCTGTCCAGTTGGTATAGCTACCACAAAACTCCTGCACCTGAGGCTTAGGAACTTTGCTGAAAACAGGGGAAGAAAGAAAGACTGTAAGAGACAAAAGACCAGGAAGTCGGCTGTGAGACTGAGCCCTCTAGATAGGATAGGGAAGCCACACACATGAAACACGATTGTCAAAAAAAAAAAAAAAAAAAAAAAAGACCCAAACAATTCCAACAATTGACTTTGCAATATAGGTAAGGGAACTCTTAAGAGATGCCATATCAGCAACTACTGAAAGAGGGAGAGCCTCCCCAGAAATGAATCCCCTAATTGTTCATCCAATACCAATTGATTAGCCCTAGACACAAATATATGCAGGTAGCACCGAAGGGACTCAGCAAATTGTATTCATTTATTCATCTGTATGTACTATAACAATAGTGAAATAATAGGGAGAGAATTTGGGTGGGGAGGATATTGAAAGGATAGTGATGTAATTATATTACATATATATGTATATTGATTGATTTTTATTGAGCTCTACATTTTTCTCTGCTCCCCTCCCTGCCTTCCCCCCGCCCCCACTTCAACCCTCTCCCAGGTCCCCATGCTCCCAATTTACTCAGGAAATCTTGTCTTTTTCTATTTCCCATGTAATTATATTTTAATAAATGCAAACGTCTGGAGAACATTAGGGAAAAATATAGTATTCCCCATACTCCTTATATTTTATTGGGCCTTTCTACAAATTCCTGATTGCCCTGTTGAGCTGCAATGAGAAGTTCTCCAAATAAATGAGTATCACATGGTGTCATGTGGGTCCTAGGAATCGAACCCAGATCCTCAGGCTTTATGGGAAATGACTTTACCCACTAAGCCAATTTTCCAACACATCTTAATTGAAAATATATACTTTAAAGTAAAAATTACAAAAGTCTATGTAAGAAACTTCACTATTAGAAGATCCAAGTGTTCATATAAATGTTAGGAAATTGCCAATGAAGAATAAGAAAAACATAACTTGTCACACAAGGATAACTGGAAACACAATTTACAAGCAGCCTGTTTTCAATTTCAAATGAACCACATTAAAAAACTACATATAAATTAAATCCACTGGACTCTTACAAATGTACTTGAATCTCATGAATCGAACACAGCTTCAGATGAATGGAAAAAGGTATTACCTTGCTTGATTTTTTTTTAAAAAAAAATGCCCATTAAAATCAATTTGATCATGACTTGTTGGCACATACCTTTAATATCATCTCTTGGGAGACAGAGGCAATCTCAGTGAGGCAGAGGCCAGCCTGGTCTACATAGTGAGATAGAATTTCAATACAAAACTTGATTTATCAAACTAAAAGACATCAATACATGTAGTTCATACTGTTGCTATTGTTGCTTAGCACAGTATTTTGATAGCCTTGGTTTTTCCAAGCAGGAATGATGACAGAAAAAACCATTTTCCACAAATTCCACAAAATCACTTTCAAAAGAATACATTTCTTCAGAGTGTTTGAATTCCTTACTTTTACAACATACAGAAAAAAATTTCCTTTTACCTTAGTTGAGACAACACACAACTTATACTTTTAATGCTGAGTTTTTTCATTCGGTTGGAAGGGGTTCCTAACTCTTCCAGGTTGTGTTCAAATTCACTATATTCGATGTTGGAATTCTCTAGCCTCTACTTCCCTAGTGAGTAAAAGACATGCACCAGGGCCAGCAAGACTTCACAGGTTAAGGTATTTGCTTTGAACTCGGACAACCTGAGTTCCTTCCCAGGACCTACATCATGGACATGCACATACACCTACAAAAACGTAATCTTCATAAACTGTAGCTTATATAAAATGAAATTTTCAAAAAAATATGTGCCTTCGCACATTTGATGAAACAGGTCACATTCCAGATGTGTCTAAATTTGCACATTTTCAGTCTCCTATTACAGCTCTTTCCAGCTTTTTTTTTTTTTTAATTATTACACTTATAGGGCTGGAAAGATGGCCCAGTAGTTCAGAGTACAGATGCTGCTCTTCCAGAGGACCCAAGCTGGATTTCCAGCCCTCACACTGGGAAGCTCACAACCACCTGTCGCTCCAGCTTCAGGGGAATCTGACACCTACATGTCACCAACCTCTTCATGTACCAACTCTCACATGCACAAACCCACACACCTACATGTAATTAAGAATAAAAGTCGGGTGGTGGCGGTGCATGGTTTTAATCCCAGCACTTGGGAGTCAGAAGCAGGAAGATCTCTGTGAGTCTGAGGCCAGTCTGGTTTACAAAGAGAGTTCCAAGACAGCCAGTACTGTTACACAGAGAAATCCTGTCTCAAAAAGACCAAAAAATAAGGAAATACTGCGAAAATGTATCTTAAAGCCAGGTTGTGGTGGTGCAGGACTTTAATCCGAGTACTCAGGAGGCAGAGGCAGGTGGATCTCTGAGTTCTACAGAGGAAGTTACAGGACAGACAGGGCTATACAGAGAAACCCTGTCTAGAAAAACCAAAATAAAAAAAAAAGTATTTTAAAATATCCCATTTATTTATATATGTGTGGGAGATTGTGCATGCAAATGATGGCACATGTGTGCAAGTCAGAGGAAAACCTTGGGGACTCAGTTCTCCCTGTTCACATGGGTTCTGAGGATCCAACTCTATCAGGCTTGAGAGCAAGCGCTCTACCCCTGAGCCATCTCACTGGTCCTCCACACTATTTTTTTCATACCCCACAACAACAGCAAGTTGATCAAAAACAATTCCACATGATGTACACGGATTTAGGCTCTACCCACTGGGTTTCTTTTCTATGTGGGCTCTTTCATGTTTGTGAAGGCATGTGGAAACCCTAAATGCTTTCCCACAATAATTACATACGTAAGGTTTTTCTCCAGTATGAATTCTTTCATGATCACGAAGGGATGTGGAAATCCTGAAGGCTTTCCCACATTGCTTACATACATATGGTTTCTCTCCAGTGTGAATTCTCTCATGATTATAACAAGCGTCACGTTGGATGAAGGCTTTCCCACAATGCTTGCAAACATAGGGTTTCTCTCCAGTGTGAATTCTCTCATGGTTGTGAAGATGGCTCCCACGAAGAAATGCTTTTCCACAATGCTTGCAAACATAGGGTTTCTCTCCAGTGTGAATTCTCTCATGAATGTAACGAGCACTGGAATGGGTGAAGGCTTTTCCACAATGCTTACAAATATAAGGTTTCTCACCGGTGTGAATTCTTTCATGCCTCCGAAAAGATGTAGAACATGAAAATGCTTTCCCACACTGTGTGCAAACATAGGGTTTCTCTCTGGTGTGAATCCTTTCATGACTGTACCAGCCACTGTAATGGGTGAACGCTTTTCCACAATGCTCACAAGTGTAAGGTTTTTCTCCACTGTGAATTCTTTCATGGATGAGAAGGTCATAGGAACGAATGAATGCTTTTCCACATTGCTTACATACATATGGCCTCTCCCCACTATGAATTCTTTCATGGTTCTGGAGGGATGAGGAATATCTGAATGCTTTCCCACACTGCTTACATGTATAACATTTCTCTTCGGGGTGAATTAGTTCATGCTTAATAAGGTGACTGGAATTAACCAAGGTTTCGTCATACTGTGTACACACAAATGGTTTATCTCCAATGGTGATTTTTTCATATATTTGACCATACCTGTACCTCCAGAAGGCTCTCTCAACTTGCTTCCATTCATGGAGTTTATCTCCAGTGTGAATTCTCTCACAGCATGGATCAAAATTGAGACTCCTACAGACTTCATGAGATTGCTTATTTTGATTGGCTGTATCTCTAGGAGGACTCTGATTTGTCTGAAAGAACTCAGGATAAGTTAAATCTTTCCAACATTTCTCATGTGTAAAAGCTTTCTCCACTTGTTCCTGAGACCCATATGGTTTCTCTGTAATTTCGCATCTGAGGTGCACACGTGAGGGTGAATGAACAATAATGTCTCTCGCAAGCACACCGTTTTCAAATACTGTCATGGCAGGAGGCGTGTTTCTCTGAACAACAGGCTCTGGAATCTGTTGCTGGGTTTCTCCACACTGATTACCATCTCCATAGTCACAGTTTCTCTCAACCACCTGAGTTCTGCAAAAAAGGAGAAAAGCATAACTACACTCTTATATTCGCCAGGAGAAGTGCTGGAGGCTGGCAGCCGAGCCACTGCTATAGTGTTCTGCAAGCGGCAGGAGGACAGCAAGTAAGTCCATCTGGGCCATATACAAAGACCCTGGGGGAAAGGGAATGACACTGCTGAGCCTGCTTCTCTAAGAATTTGTAAATATAAAGGGACTGAACACTCAGTCGCGGTCCTGAAGATAGCATACAAACATAAAACGGTCTTAAATACTACTGCTTTTTTTTCATAAATACTGTGTATACCACAACTAACAAAGTTAAATATTTTTAATGAGAAATGATGTGCATCAAACATTATGGGTTTTGGAAGAGCTAAACATCCTGTATGTGATTTATTGATAACAGGTTTCAATCTAAACCTGAAATTCATCTTACGTCACATTCCTTATACTCAAAGCTGAAAGGTAACTTGATAAAATACACAAATAATTTCTTTAGGAAGGACAATTTTGGGGACAGTGAAACACAAAAACAAGTCTTACATAGGTTAATGTTGCACATTTTGGCAATATTCATACACTAAGAGTTAGAATCTTCTAATTCTGAATGTTCTAACTCAATGCACTTGTAGAGAAAATTTGAGATCAAATCAATTGCACCAAGATGTACCAGATCATTTGCTTGTTTTTCAGATTTCCTATCACTTGCAAATATTTTATTTGATACAAATTCCTCTCTCTTTGAGTGTATATTACCTCACATTTTTCCTGAGATTTTGGTAGTTGTCTTCAATGTTTTCTTTTTCCTTTGTTTTCCCTAAAAAGCAAACCCAAAGAAATTATTATGACTGAATTCAATATCATACAAAAACTTACTCAATTCTACATTTTGTTATGTGCAATATGACCTGGGATACTACATTTTCTATGAAGTACCCTTCCAATATTTCAATCCATGTATCCATATAGGTGAGCAAGAAACAGCTGTTCTCGAATAAGGAAAGAAATCATTTTTTTTTTTACCTATGGAGATCAGGTTCATAAAGGTTTCTGTCATCACATCTCTGTAGAGCTTCTTCTGACTAGAATCCAACAAAGCCCACTCTCCTAGAGTGAAGTTCACAGCCACATCCTCAAAGGTCACTGGCTCCTGAAAGAATCCACATGAAGAAATGTCAAAAATTAACTGCCAACTTGAAAGGACCTAGAGTCCTGAAAGATGTTGAGGGATACTGTAAGTGTGCTGAAAGCAGAGGATTAACTGGCCATTCTGGCTGACGCTTAAAAACATGAGAATGCTAAAAGAAATGGGAACTGTCAAGGCGTGGCTCATGAGGTTTCAAGGGGAAACAAGGACAGAGGCTATTTGGGTTTTAACCAAAATTTGGCTTCATTGTGTCCAGAGCCTGATGACTGGAAAGAAGTTGAATTTAAAGAAAATGAAATAATTTGACATAAAAAATAAGTGTAAACGAGCTTAAAATTTTGGATAAGGAGAGCACAGATGACAAAGCAGCTGTGGAGGTTAGCACTGAGCAGTGGGACTGCTGTGGAACAATGGTTTCATAGTTTGTAAAGATTTGTCACTTGTATTTTAATAAAACATGGATTGGCCAGTAGCCAGGCAGGAATAATAGGCGGGGTGACCAGGTAGGAAGTATAGGTGGGGTGAAGAAAACAGGAGAATTTTGGGAAGAGGAAAGAGTCAGTCTGCACTCGTCATCAGATGCAGAGGAAGCAAGATGAGAACGCCTCACTGATAAAGGTACCAAGCCACATGGCTAACACACACAAGAATTATGGGCTAATATAAGTTAAAAGAGTTAATAAGAAGCCTGAGCTAATAGGCCAATCAGTTTATAATTAATGTAGAACTCTGTGTTTTTCTTTGGGACTGAATGGCTGTGGGACCAGGCGAAACAGAAACCTCTGTCAACAGTGAGACAATAGGGAGGCATACTATTAGCACAGTAACTGGTATAAGCAAAATGGGACTGCACTGACTCCGGCCATGCTACCACCCCTCTGGAAACAATGTACCTATCAACCAGTTAGCAACCTAGAACCCCTACATTCACCAGGAGGATACATGTGTACCTGCTTTATATAATGAAAACACTCCCCTTATTACGATGTTTCTAGTCAAATAGATTGTGCAATGCTTCAGGAACCATGGGCAGAACCTAAGGGATCTACCCTGAACTAATTTTGGGTGCATGCACGAAAAGGCAAATAATGTTCACAAAATGAATCTTTTGGGAGATTTCTCTATTTATTATTTTATGCTTATCATAATGGGGCTTGCATAGGATTAAAATTAGGTATTTTAGGGGAAGGAACAATCACAGTGAGCAAAAGCTTACAAAATAGAAGCCTATTAAAATAACCATCTGTACATGATACACACCTTAAGTATTCCCACTCATGTAGCCTACTATCATTCTTCAGAGTTTATTTTTGATCTCTACTATTGCTTTACTAGACCTGGTTACATGTACAAATCTGTGAGGATCATTATTTCAATAGTCTAAACCAGTGGTTCTCAACCTGTAGGCCATGACCATTTTGGGGTTGAGCAACCCTTTCACAGGGGTCACCTAAAACCCTCGGAAAACACAGATATTTACATTACAATTCATAATTAGGAAAATTACAGTTATGAAGTAGCAACAAAAAATAATTTTATGGTTGGGCATCACTACAACATGAGGAACTGTATTAAAGGGTCACTGTTGTAAAGAAGCCATTTGTTGGTTCCTGGCTGCTCAGCCCTGAAATAACCACACAGAAACTGCATTAATTAAATCACTGCTTGGCCCATTAGCTCTAGCTTCTTATTGGCTAACATTTATATCTTAATTTAATCCATTTCTAGTAAGCTGTGTATTGCCACATGGCTGTGGCTTAAAGGGTAAAGTTCCCAGCATCTGTCTCCAATGGGGCTACATGGCTTCTCTTTGACTCCACCTTCTTTCTCCCAGCATTCAATTTAGTTTTATCAGCCTAGCTAAGTTCTGCCTTGCTATAGGTCCAAAGCAGTTTCTTTATTAATCAATGGTAATCAGAGTATACAGAGGGAAATCCCACATCAGGGCATAGCATTAGAAAGGTTAAGAACCACTGGTTTAAACACAGGCAAAGAGCTGGTAATGGGGGTTGGAGACATGGTTCAGCAGTTAAGGGTACTGTTTGCTCTTCCAGTATTCCAGGTCCAATTCTCAGCACCCACATGGCAACTCACAAACAACTATAACTCCATTCCCAAGGGATCCAAAATCCTCTTCTGAAATCTGCTGGCTTCTTCATGGATGTAACATACATAGACTATATAAACATACATAGACTTAGGCAGGCAGACACATAAACTGAACTAAACTAAACTAAAATAGAACTTGGAAACACCAGGTTCAGATCCTATTTTCCAGTAACACATTTGGCAAATCTGATAGGAAAGGAAAACAAAATTCTCCTCTGTCACTACTAAAACTTACCCACTACTTTTTAACAATTTTTCCATACAGATGTTTATGACTGCAATGATGGATAAAGTAATCAATTTGTTCAAAAAGATTCTTCAAGGGCTGAAGAGGTAGGTGGCTCAGCCTTCAAAGGAAGAGGGAATGAAGATGAGCAACACCCTTCTCTGTCCGAACATGAAGAAAGAAACATTCCTGTTCCTCCCCATAGGATGGTTTCTGCTCTGTGTAGCTGCAGAACCTAAGTCCACAGTCACTTGGTATGTACAGAAAATGGTTTTCTCTCTCTCTTCTTTCCATTTTTCTCCTTTGATTATATATTTGTTTACCTGAAGTGGTTCTGCTACATTTTGCTATCCCAAAATTAAAACATGGGTCTTCTGGATTCGCTGAAATCATTTCTGTTCTTTGGAGCAGGACCTATCCCTACAGCTGATTGAATTTTAAGAGTTTTTCTCAGACTGGGTGTGGTGGTACAGGCCTTTAATTCCAGCACTGGACAGGCAGAGGCAGGCCATTTCTGTGAGGTGGAGGTCAGCCTGTTCTACACAGTATATAGTGAGTTCTGGGACAGAAAAAGTTACATAGTGAGACCCTGTCACACACACACAAAAAAATTCTCTCTAGCCTTGCTTTTTCCTAGTTTCACATCTGTCTAGCTGATAAAGTATCTATTCCTGAAATTAAACATTAAGAACATTCGTACTCTTGTGCTGTGGCTTCGAAGAGGCAAAGCAGATGACTGAGCAGGAAAGAAAAGACACGAAATGAAGAGGAAAGGGGACCAACAGCTGTCTCCTTATCCAAGGACAGATGAGACTCAGTGAATGTAATGCCTTAACTGAGAAACCTTATAACACGATAAATGCTCCTGCCTCCTAATAGTGCTACTGCTGTCTGGATCAGAGCCAAATTCTGCTGCTACTTTTATTTTAATAATTTTTCCCCAGTGGGTTTTTTTTTTCATTTTCTCTTTTTCTGTTCTCACATGTGTCTAGCATGCCACGGCTTGAATAGTTCTGGTGCTCAAGTTGGAGACAATCAGGTATCTTTCTCTGTCTCTGTCTCTGTCTCTCTCTCTCTCTCTCTCTCACACACACACACACACACACACACACACACACACATCAAAAATCTTCATGGGCAGATTACTTCTAACAATTACAAAGGATTATAGAACTGACCAAATCAAATCTTTGGCAGGTGAAGAAGAGGAAAATAGCCCTGAGATTGGAAGAAACCAGGCTACCACTCCCCCAAGGTATGCTAGTTGGTTTTATGTCAACTGAAGTCACCTGAAAGGAAGGACCTCTGATTAAGAAGTTGTCTCCATAAGAAAGGGTGGTGTCATTCCTGGGCTGGTGGCCCTGTGTGCTATAAGGAAACAAACCATGAGAGTAAGCCAGTAAGCAGTACTCCTTCATGGCCTGTGCATCAGCTTCTGCCTCCAGGTTCTCACTAAGTCTGAGTTCCTGCCCTGGCCTTCAGTGGACTGTGATTCAGGATATGTCAGCCAAATTATCCCTTTCCTCCCCAAGTTGGTTCTGACCATGGTGTTTCATCATAGCACTAGAAACCCTAACTAAGACACAAGGCAAAACTGCTCTCCTAAGCCCCAACTTCCAAGAAACAAGCTCCTGACTGGGGATTCTTTGATCCTCTACCTTCCCTTACCTACCTCTTTTATCTTTAAAAGGTCTGTGTGCAGGGTCTAAGAATCAAGAGCCATTGGGACATCTGCCACTAGACAGGGTTTCAGATATCTTGACTTTTCTGTATCATAAAACAGCATAACTCTACCACTCAATCAGTAAAACATAAACAGTTTATGGACTTTCAATCTCTGGTTTCTTACTGAAACCCTGAGGAAACAGCATTCCAGGCTTTCTCTGTGTATCTTTGGATGTCCTGGAACTCACTCTGTAGCCCAGGCTGGCCTCAAACTCACACAGATCCACCTGCCTCTGCCTCCCGAGTGCTGGGATTAAATTAAAGGTGTGTATCGCCCGGCGAAACAAGCATTCTTAGAGGACAGCATTTCACAGACTTACTACATAGGTAGATGGCCTGCCAGGACCCTATTTTTTTTTTAAGGTTTTACTTTTAATCGTGTGTTTATGTCTGTGCCTATGTGTGAATATGTGCACATGAATGCAGTATCCAGAGTCCAGAGAGGTCATCTGATCCTGTGGGATCTGGAGTTACAGACAATTGTAGGTGGTAGGAATAGAACTTGTGTCTTCTCCAGGATGACCTCTTAACCACTGAGCCATCTTAACCAATGAGTCTTCTCTCTCTAGCCCCAACCCTATGCTTATAATGATTTATAAACCTATACTCCTAGCCATGGCTACAACCTTTCCACCAACTCTAAATGAGGCAGTATAATCCAGTACATGAGACAGTGCCTTCCACAAGATGTCTGTTGTAGAACTATGTGCTAGAACAGGAACTTAGCCAAAAGCCATGAGTGGAACTACAGTCCCAAAAGGGCAGATTATGAAGGAACTCACAAAGAGGAAAATAACACAAAAGAGGTATGACATCTATTACAGGCACAACACCTGAAGATGCTCAACATCCAAAGCAGAGATTCTACATGGGGATGTCCCAGAATCTACATTCTGATCTTCCCTCTTTTGGCAGAATTCACCCATTCCAGAGGAAACTGTTGATGATTCTCCATTTCCTCATTCCTGTTACAGGTTGCCATGGGAAACTCCTTGTCTGTAGTACCAAATTTCCTCCACATGCCCAAAGTCTCAGGTATACTAGTAATCACCAGCAGAAGTTTGACCCAGATAAAAGGTGTCATATTTCATTGTAATACTGCTTAGATTCAGGACAAACTGGGGCCCACAGAGAGATGATCCCAAAATGGCAGCCTCAACTACAATACTATTCTTCACCTAGATCTTTTCTGTAAAAGAGAAGGGAAATGGTGTGAGATTCCCTATGTACAAGACATCATGGTCATCTACCACGACTCCTCAGTTTACCAAGGAATCCGGGAAAGACCAAAAAGAAGGGAACTCCAAACTTGACCTTGAGACTGTGAATGATACATTCCTGAGTGGTCCATGTCTCCAAGGAAATGGCTTACCATCCGGCCCTCATGTTTCATCAACCCAAAGCTATAAATGCCATCAGACAATATCTGAGACCTACAATAATGCTTTGCTGCCCCCTTCCCACCTGATGCTTACAGTAATCCTAGGTAAACTGATACCTGATTCAGTTACAACAATAAGGTTTTCTTAAATACTTGTCTGCACCTAGTAACAATTTCCTTAAAAAATGGGCTCAAAGAACAAGGATTTTATGTTTTATCTTTTTATTGAATGAGACAAGATTTCATGATCAATTTTTATTCAAATGCTCAGTTTATATGACTTATGCTTTTCTACTCAGATAAAGTCTCACTTGCTAGTTAACCACTGCCAGAACGACAGGAAGAATTCTGTTACAAAGAAATGTTCCTATATTTCTGCTGTATCACAAATATTTAAATCTATTTGTAAAATTTGGCCAATTACACAATACTTTGTGTCTATAACCTTCAATCATTTAGAATGATGATTAAATAGCCCAGTGAGTGGCACTAATTATAAAAACTAAATAAAGTTCTTGGTTTCCTGAGACACTCTCATGAGTTCTCCAGAATCTAAGATATACATCTTTTAGAAAACATCCATGATCTCCTCAGAAAATAGTTAGTGGAGTGCCAGGTGTATTACCACATGCCTTTAATCCCAGCACTCAGGAGGCAGAGGCAGGTGGATCTCTGTGAGTTTGAGGCCAGCCTGTTCTATGTAGTGAGTTCCAGGACCTCCAGAGCTATATAGTAAGACCTTGTCTCAAAAAACAAAACAACAACAAAAAGAAAAATGAAAAAAAAAATACTGGTATCCTACACACACACACACCAACTATAAAAACACAAATGTGGTAACACACTCCTTTAATCCTAGAACCTGGGAGGCAGAGGAGCATAGATAAGTGAGTTCAAGGCCAGCCTGATACAGTGAGTTCCAGGACAGCCAAAGCTGTGTAGTGAGACCCTGTCTCAGAGGAGGTTAAAAAAAAAAAAAAGAGGAGGAAACCTTAGTGACTATTATAAGGGTCTTTCATAATACATGACAATTAGGAATTCAGAACTGGTTACACAGTATTTCCACAGTGAGCTACTGAAAAAAGCAAAGGGATTTCTTCAATTGGGAAAACACATGGCAACAACAATTGCTAGCAACCTGGAAGGACGGGATTCTACCAGGCACTTCAAACTACCTCCTGCGCTGTAACATTTCAGGACATAAACTCATAGAGTCTTATCTCAGCTTTCTGTCAATTTCTGAGACACATTCTCATGGGCTTCAGAAAGCTGGCTGGTACTCATTTTCAACAATGACATCAGATACCCTGAGGACACTCATGTGACTGGGAGCAGGAGAAACAGCTACTTGACCCAGAATCAACAAGAAGAGAAAGTTCTTGGCACTCTCCAAGGATGTGTAGTAGCTTTAGATACAAAATAAGAGATCACTTTTTCACAGCTGACGTCTGCCCAACTCAGCTCTACATCACTAGTCAGCATGACAGGAAGATGACCGACTTTCTGCCTTCTCTACTCCAGGGAGAAAGTCTTTGAGAAGTTGAGGCAGAAGTGTGGAGGGAATAGCTTAACAGCCTGGGGCTCACCTTGGTTTGGGCCTGTGCATAGATCCCTATCTGTGAATACAACCTGTTTTGTTTTCTATTGTTGTGATAAAGAATACAACCCAAAAAAAGCAACTAGGGAAGGAAAGGCTATACTTGACTTACAGTGTTCTGATCACGGAAGCCAAGGCAGGAACTCAAAGTAGGGCAGGTAACTGGAGGTAGGAACTGAAGCATAGACCATGAAGGAAATACTGCTTGCTGGCAGGCTTCTTGAGGCTTGCTCAGTGGGCTCTGTTATAAAATCCAGGAGCCCTGTGCAGAGGTGGCCCCGCCCACAGTCAGCTGGACCCTCTCACATCAATCATTTTTCAACATAATGAGACTTGCCTGCCAATAATCAGCAATCCTTCAACTAGGAAAGTTCCCGTTTCCCAGAAGCCCCTAACTTGTGTCAAGCTGACTAAAGAAAAACAAAAATCAAACAAAAGAAACAAAAAGCTAACCAGTATACTATCCAAACAAAGCAGCTAGCAACCTTAGACACCTCTCCTCCCGCCACCACTTCCAATTAAGCTGCACACACATATGCTTCAAACAATGGGAATTAGTTACTTCCCTCAGGAACCCCGAGAAAAGCCCTGATTCTATTTAAATATATCTTGGACACATCTGAGACCTATGGACTAATGCAGCCTGAACTAGTTTTCAGTGCATGTACAATAAAGCAAACCAAATCCTTCAAGTGAACTTGTAGGAGAACCACCATTTATGCCTACAGATAACTGGGCATATATATGATTAGAAGATATAATGTAAGAGAGGACATGCAAAATGAGCTTACACAATGCAAGTCTATCATCAAAACAGAGAACCACCCATGCATGCTACGCTTCTTAGGAACCAAACTCTCCCTTTTCTTGATATCTATATAAAAGGAGGCTCCTATCAGGCAGTGGTGGAGTACACCTTTAATCCCAGCTCTCAGGAGACAGAGGCAGATGGATTACCATGAGTTTGAGGTCAGCCGGGTCTTACATAAGCAAGTTTCAAGACAGCCATGGTGGTTACACAGAGAAACCCTGTATTGAAAAAATAATAGATGGATGGATAGATAGATTATAGATAGACGATAGAGACAGATAGATAGATTGATGATAGAGATAGATAGATAGATAGATAGATAGATAGATAGATAGATAGATAGATAGATAGATGATAGACAGATAGACAAAATGACACCCCAAAGAATAATCAGGGTCCTTAGGTACTCTCATTCATGTAAGTCACTACCATTCTTCACTGTGTGCTTGTGAACTAGGCATGTAGACTCGCTTTTAATAAAGTTACTTGATTACTTCTGCAAATCTATGGAAGCATTTTTCTTTTAAATAATTTAAATAAGAGGCCAGGAACCTGAAAAAAAAAAAAAACCTGTCCCCAGACATGACCAACATTAGGAAGGACACACTGAAGGCAAGACAACTACTAGATCAACAATACGAACAGTTACACGGCGGCAAAGGCTCCAAAGTGTAAAGATGCAAACTGATGTGAAAGAAAACCTCTGAACTAAGAATGCAGCCAAGGGGAGTTTACTGCTGAAGAGGCTGTTTCCCTAGGGTCACCACACGGACCCTGATCCTATTGTGGTCCATGTGAGCCAGGCTCAAACCCAGGAGGGAAGAAGAAATTGAAACTGAAAGTGTCATTTGGTTGGTACTAATTCTGGGGGGCATGAAAGATGTAAGACTGAGGAGTCTTGCACCATGGACCCAGAGAGCCACCACAGACAAACGTAGCACAGTAAAGACGAAGCCCAAGTTGCAAAGGAGATCTCTGGGTGATGGAGAGAGGGGCCACAGTGATGAGATGTATACTAAAGAAAGCTGCATAGACAGAACAGAGTCAGCCAGTCCAAGAAAGATTTTTGGATGCTACGAGCATCAATCTGAAGAGAAGGGCTATCTAGGCCCTCTGAAATCGAGATGATTCCATCCAAGGCATCTAGGTGCCAGTTACAGAGCTTAAGTATTTAGTTGAGTTCTCCCACTGGATTTTGCTTTTGTAAAATCAGTTCTTGGTATATTTCAATTCTTCCTTTCTGGAAAATCTTACAACTGTCCCTATCCCTCTCTCCTTCCCTTCTTCCCTCTATCTACCTACCTACCTATCAATTTTTCTATCCATCTATACATCCAGTCAGTTTTCATACATATGCATGGGCTCACCCACACATGCGCGCACGCGCACACACACACATATTCCTTTCTCCTGGAAAAGAAATGATTATTATATGCTAATACTGGCTGTCACCACTCTTTAATTGGCATATAGTAAACATATATATACACTCTACATTAAAATTTACAATTGTGTCATTAGGCATATCAGTTTTCTTGATGCAACTTTTTAAAGCAACACACTGGGGCTGAGGACGTGGATCAGTTGTTACAGTGCTTGACAACCACTGCTGGAAACCTGAATTCCATCCTCAGCACTGCATAAAGCTGAGCTTTGTTGCTCAAGCCTGTAATACACTTCAGAGGTAGAGGCAGGAATAGCATAAATTCAAGGTCACCTTCACTATATACTTAGTTTTACGACAAGCTGGATGCATGATAACTTGCCTCTCTTTAAAAAAAATAAAAAGAAAAGAAAGAAAAGAGTGGAGAGAACAGGTCTCAAATGCCTCAATTGATCAAATCAAAAATAATAATAATAGTAACTTGCAAAATAAGACAAGGAACTTGAGTTTGATCCCCAGAAGTCACATGAAAGTGAGGAGAAAACCAACAGCACAGGATTGACCTCGGACCTCTGCAAGCACACCATGGCCCAGGCAGCTACACCAAGTATCACACACACTTAACAGTAATAAAGCATTTTTTCATGTACTACTGCACACTCAAGCTCAAAATATATTTTCACCAGAAAAAGAGTCTTTGTCTCAGGCTGACTATTCTAGACGGTCAGAAATTACTGTGTACAGAGAACAAATAGTTATAGGCAAAAGGAAAGAGCTGAAGATTAATTTTCTCCCAAGAACTGTATTACAGTTAAATTCTGATTAACAAACTTTCACTCCCAATTCTTTCTGTTTGGAGAAACCCACTACAGCAAAACAAAATCACGGTTACATGAACTCCCCTTCCCTCAGGCTTTTTCCCCCCTTCCACAATCAACAAGGTTAGAAAAGCTTTTCACAATCCTTATAAATAATGAGGAAAAACAATTTTTACCTGCATCATTATTAAAAGGAGAGGGAGCGATCGAAAGAGAGGTAGGAAAGAGAACCAGGGGAGAAAACCCTTCACACAGCGAGGAACCTGTGCCTAACACGCATAAAGCCTAGGGTTCAACTGGCAATACAAAAAGAAAAATACACGGTGATCACAGAGGAAAACTAAAGCAGGGGGAAAAGAAGTGCGCGGGGCAGCCAGACGGGCAGCAGCGCTCACCACCCACGATCGTTCCCAGCATAGTCTGGATTCAGCATCACCAACCTGCTAGCGCTGCAGTTTCTGCAGAGGCTCAGGTAGGAGGTACGGACTCCCCCCTAAGAGGACTGGATGAAGCCGCTTCCCAGGGAAGGGACAGGACTGGAGGCTGGTCTCTTAGCCACAGTCTTCGTAATGTCACAAACCCGCCACCCTCGAATCCAGGCGCGCTCGGGGCACTCACCATTCTCCGCTTGTGACGCATCCTGCTGTCCTCTTCAAGGAGCCTGCAATCGGCAGGAGGGTTGGTCGCCAGGGTAAAGCAGCCACAACCCTCCCGCAACTACACAGGCTCCAAGATGGCAGCAAGGGCGGAATCCTTCGATTATCTGCGCCTCTTATTGGACAGTTCATGCGGGAGAATAACAGCGTCGTTCATTGGTGAATAAAATTCTCCCCGCCTCCGATGCACCGAACTAAAGGGAAAACGGGTTTTCTGCGTGCCAGTGCAGCCGAAGAGACAGTTGTCACTCGTGACTCATTTAGCCTGCTTTTCGCTAGTACAACCCTGGCACAACCTAGAGTTTCATGGATTTAAGGAAACATTCTGTAGGTTTTTTAGTGCATGCGCTCGTTGCCTTGTGTATTCAATGGATCCTTCCTACTCCGCCCATTCCCTCTCCAGCACCAAAGAAATAGTTCTACGGCTTTGCAGTGGAACTTCTAGACTTGATACTCCAAGGAGAAAACCCAAGACATCACCTTCAGAGGAATCTTTATATCAATCTGGGCAAAGGACCAGAAAGCTAAAGATTTAGGGATGAGGTAAAGCTAAGGTTTTCTCACTCCTTGCGTTTCAATCTACCCATTTTCTAGCAAGAAAATTAAAACATCAACAAGGAATACAATTATACAATGTTTGGAGAAAAATGGAATTACATGCAGAAGTATTCTACAAGGGATTCAATGGGTATGAAAAGCAACCTTTCAACTTCAAACAAAAAGGTTTTTTTGGCCCAAGGTCTTGAAGAAATTCGACATTCCGAAGTGTAACATATTCCCAAGCTTCTAGATCACACTTATTTCGGACCTGGAGCCCCAGTGTGTCATCCTCTAGCGATGAGGCAGAGACACTGAACCACTGAACTCTGGGATCTCACCCAAATCTTCCATTGCTTCCTTTGCCATGAATTGATCTTCCAATACATTGAGGAAAATGTCATCCCAAGCCAAATTATGGTTTTAATAAAACATACTTGTAATCCCAGCGCGCTAGAGGCCGAGGCAGGTGGATCTCTGTGACATGGAGGTCAGCTTGGCCTACAAGGCAAGTTTCAGGACAACCAGAGCTGTTACACAAAGAAACCCTGTCTTGAAAAACAAAAACGAGAGAGAAAGAGAGAGGGAGAGAGAGAGATCATTTAACTCCAGAATTTCTGTGTTTAGTTTTTGTCTGGGTGCCTTCTATTGATGAGAGATGAGTATTGAAATCACCCGTTATCATTGTGTTAGGGGCAGTATGTGATCGAAGACCAAAGGCTATTTCTTTTATGAAACTGGGTGCCCCTGTGTTTGGTGTGTAAATATTTAGAATTATATCCTCTTGGTGGATTTTTCCTTTAATATATATAAAGTGTCATCCCCATCTCATCTGACTAACTTTAATTTGAAGTCGTTTTGCCAGATATTAGAATAGCTAGGCCTGCTTTGTTCCTAGATCCGTTTGCTTAGATTACCTTCTCCATACTTTTATTCTAAGGCAATGACCATTCATGATGGTGAAGTCTATTTCTTAGAGTCGGCAAAAAGATGTATTATTGCTTATTATAAATTATAAATTATTACTTAGCAGTGTTTATTAATTCCTACTTTTTATTGCTGTGATTTTTTTTTTTAGACCTCTTTTGGTTAACTGTTCTAAGAGTATTCTTTTTCTTCCCTTCAGTGGGTTTAATCTTCTCTTCAAATTCAAGGGGCTGGAAAGATGGCTCAGAGGTTAAGAGCATTGCCTGCTCTTCCAAAGATCCTGAGTTCAATTCCCAGCAACCACATGGTGGCTCATAACCATCTGTCCTCTTCTGGCCAGTAGGCATACACACAGACAGAATATTGTATACATAATAAATAAATGAATATTTTTAAAAAACCAAATTCAAATATAATTCTCTTCTAGTGTCTTCTGTAGAGATGGTTTAGTGGACATGAATCTCCCAAAACTGTTATTTTTTTTAAATTTGGTTTAGTGGACATGAATCTCCCAAAACTGTTATTTTTTTTTTAAATTTTGTATGTCTTTTGTCTGCATGTATGTCTGTGCACCACATATGTGACTGCTGCCTTTACAGGCCAGAAGAGTACAGCAGTTCCCTTGGAAGTGGAGTTACAGGTGGCTGTAAACTGCTTTGAGTACTGAGAATTAAACCCATATCCCCTAGAAGAGTAGCCAGTGCTCTTATCTGCTGGGCCATTCTTCCAGCCTCTCTTTAAATCTGTTTTTGTTTCTTTCTCCTTTGATTATGACTGATAGCTTTGCTGGGTATAGTAATTTAGAGTGACATCTGTGGTATTTCATAACTTGTAAGTATCAATTCAGGCCATCCTAGCTTTCAAAATCACCATGAAAAACAGGTATTATTCTGATGGGTTTGCCTTTAAATGTGACTTGAGTTTCCTCTCTTACAGTTTCAAAAGCCTTTCTTTATTTTGTACATTTAGTGTTTTGATTTAGTCTTGTATTGTGGGGAGTTTCTGTTCTGGTCCTCCCTAATGGGTGTTCTATATGCTTCTTGTACCTTAAAAGACATCTTTCTTTAGATTAGGGAAGTTTTCTTCTATAATTTTGTAGAAAATACTTTCTGCACCTTTGCCATGGATTTCCTCTTCTTATATTTCTCTTAGGCATGGGTTTGGCTTTTTCATAGTGTTCCAGATTCTCTGAGTGTTCCTTTCTTTCAAAGGTCTAACATTTGATTGAGAGATCCATTTCTTCTATTTCTTGTCCTTAAGACCTAATGGTTTCTTTTTCTTGATTCAATTTGTTGGTGAGGCTTTCCTCTGAGCTTTGTGTTTGAATCCCTGGGTTTTTCATTCCAAGTTTCATTTGTTTTGCTTTTGTCAAAGGTTTTATTTCCTTAATAAATCATATTTTCATATCTTTGCTTTAATTATTTCATTCAACTCTTTGGGTTTCCATGATCTTCATTCAAGCATTTATTTATAACCATCCTTCTTGAGCTCTTTGAACATATTTGTAATTGTTATTTGGAAATCCTTGTCTTGTGTATCAGTTAAGTTGCTTTTCTTGGGGAGCATTACAATGGGGGTGCTAGTTTTGGAAGAGACATATTGTTTTGTTGTTCATGCTGTTTGTGTTTTGTGATGAGATCTAGACATTTGCTGTTATTTGTGGTATTTCAAAATATGTATGCCTGGGCCTTACCTTTGTTGGATGAAGGTTTGGATCTTTGCTGTCACCCAAACCTGTCAGGTTGTGGACAGCTGAATGATATTTCTCAGTCTTAAAACTATCCTGGGCTTCCAGGTGAGGTTCCCAGGTTGACACAATAGATAGGGTACTGATAGGCAGGCAGGGGAGGGAGAAACTGGATCCTAGCATCTCTAACTAGGGCTCACAATCTCATAGCCCGGGAGCAGATGGGTCAGCAGACCACTGGAATGTCACTGGGATTCCACATGTCTCAGGTAGATGCAGTAAGTGGGGTAGCTGATAGGCATGCAGGCAGGAAAATGGACTGGCTCTCCCTTTCATGATTTTTAAGGAAACTATAATGAGCAAACGCTGTCACACTGTGGTCACAAACAAATGGTTTCTCCAGAGTATTTCCTTCATGAATTTCAACATACCTACATTTTCTGAAAGCTTTCCCACATTCTTTATATTCATGGTGAGTTCCTAAGTGTAATGGTTCATGACCCTTATCAAATGTAAAGTGCCTATTGACTTCATTGCATAACTTACTTTCATAAGCTTTCTTTACAGTATGAGATTGTTTTATGGCTCTAAAATCAATAAGAACTGAAGAGTTTTCTACACTCCATACATTTACAGGGACTTTCTAATAAATATGACTCATTCTCACATTGGTATTTGATATAAACTCTGAGTAGTAAATGGATAAATGATCAATGAGAATATCTACAAACACGGTTTGTTGACTAGTTTTATGTCAACTTTACACAAGCTGAAATCATCTGAGAGGAGGGACCTTCAACTTAGAAATTACCTCCATAAAACTGAGCTGTAGGCATTTAAGAAAATCAGGGTATTTTCTTAGTGATTGATGTGGATGGTTCAGCCCAGTGTGGGTGATGCCACCCATGGCCTGGTGGCCCCAAGTGCTATAAGAAAGTATGCTTCATGCTGGGCAGTGGTGGCACCCACCTTTAATCCCAGCACTCAGGAGGCAGAGGTAAGAGGATCTCTGTGAGTTTGAGGCCAGTCTGGTCTACAAACTGAGTTCCAGCAGGATAACCAAGACTACTTGTCTCAAAAAACCAAAACAAACAACAAAAAGGACGAAAAAATGAGCAGACCAGTGACCAGTAGTCCTTCATGATTTCTACAACAGTTCCTGTCTCCTGGTTCCTGTTTGTCAGTTTCCAATGATGAACCATGATATGGAAGAGTAAAGGAATAAATTCTTTCCTCCCCAAGTTGCTTTTGGTTATGGTGTTTCACCAGAATAGAAACCCAAACTAAGATACAAGGTATCTGAGAGGAAAAAGTTTTCATGTTCACACTGTGCTTTGGTCTGTGTTAGGTCTCTCCACATTGACTAATTTAAATGTGTTCATAAAAACTCTATTATTTGAGGTCTATAAAATGTGAGAAGCACATTAGTGCAATTTTATGCATTAATGATTGATGAGAACTATTGTTTTTATTTCCAATAGGAATGTGTAAACCTGAAAGGATGAAATGTCACTCAAACTTCCACATCAGCTATTATCAAAACACATCTAATACTATTTCTATTTAGCATTTTACATGCCGCTCAAATAAGAAATGCAAGGAAACAATACATTAGTATATTTAGAAATGCTTGCATATTAGTAATAAGATATCTTGAAGATGAGTCCTCACACCAAAATTCATTTTTATTGAGCTGGTCCTTATAGCTACATCCCAAGACTCATCTGATATAACATCTTAAAGAGTTTTTTAAAGGTTTACTTTTACTTTGGGTATCTAAGTGTTTTGTCCACATGTATGTTTGGTACTCATGAAGACCAAAGAGGGCCTTGGATCCTCAGGAACTGAGTTACAGATAGTTGTAATTCATAATATGGGTGTTGGAAATGGAATCCAGGTCCTCAGTAAGAGCAGTAAATGTTCATAACCACTGATCCATCTTTCCAGTCACTTAAAGATGGTTTTTTTTTCTGCATGGAGTTAAGAAATTAGAAACCTTAGACCTAATTTTTTGTGATTTCATGTTACTCAATGTCTTCAATGTTTGCTCATTTAAAATTTACAATTATATATTAGGCAGTACATATGTTATTTTCTTGTTTTGAAAGCATAGTGATCCACGGTTCACCATGAACATGACCTCCTCTTTTAAATAACATTTACCTTAAATTTCTCCAGAGATATTTTTTAAGATTTATTT
Source organism: Ondatra zibethicus (assembly GCA_004026605.1). Taxonomy (NCBI): domain Eukaryota; kingdom Metazoa; phylum Chordata; class Mammalia; order Rodentia; family Cricetidae; genus Ondatra; species Ondatra zibethicus. Next base: position 35,352 of record PVIU01011084.1, read on the forward strand.
ATTTTATGTATGAGTGATGTGTATGCATGTACACCTGATGCCAGTACATCAGATCCTATTATATGTGGTTGTTGGGAATTGAAGACTTCTAGAGAAGCAGCCAGTGCTGAGCCATCTCTCCAGCCCTCTCCAGAGTCTTATAGTCACCTTCAATATTTTCATCATCCTGTGTTTTTCCAAAAATGTAGACTGACAAAACTCATTATGAATTATTAAACATTAAAAAAATGAACAACTTTTTGTTACGGCACTGGCACAATATCATTGTGTGTGGTACAGTCACCCAAATATTTTCTTTTCTTACTCTAAGTCATATAACATTGATGATCAAGAAATTTTTTTCTCTAGCTGACTAAGAATAGTGCAATTTTTACCTACAGACTCAGTTCCACAAAATTAAATCCTCATAGAGCTCCTTTGGGGAAGGACCCAACAAAGTTGTCATGCCATAGCTGAAGAATACATCTTCAAAGGCCAGTGACTCCTAAAATATCCAATATACACATACAAGTGGGGGGCCACACAGCAAAGGAGATAGTCATTTGACATGATGCTGTGCTCTCCAAATATTGACTTAATTTTATGTTCATCATTCTCCATTAGAAATGAGAGCCTTACACAGTCATAATGATGCTATAATGGAACTATTTAGTAAAGCAATAAGAAGACATCAGCATATTGTTGGCGAAGGCTGCTCGTTTGTTTCCCAGCCACCCAGACCCAAAATGATCACACAGAAACTGTATTAAAACACTGCTTGGCTATTAGCTCATGCATATTTATAGCTAACTCTTATATCTTAAATCAACCCATCTCTACTAATCTGTGCATTACCTGTTGTGGCCCACTGGCAAGGTTCCAACAGGCTCCGGCAGGCATCTTCCTCATCCAGGCATCTTTCTCCTTCGGCAGCTACATGGCATCTCTCTGACTCTGCCTTCTTTCCTCTATCTTTCCTCTATCTGCTTCTTTCCTTTATCTAAGGAATTCCCGCCTTGCTCTATTCTGCTAAGCCAGTGGCTGAAACAGCTTTATTCATTAACCAATAAAAGCAACACATAAGAACTTCCCACACCAGTATATGTTGCTGCTGCTTAATCATCACTCATAAATTGCAGACTGAAAACCTACAAAAGTAAATATCACTGGTCCAACAAATACATATTCCTAAAATATACCAGAAGATCATCCGCTCAGTCCTGATACCTGTCCATTGATCCAAATGCCATTAGTTCAAATGAGAAGTAGCTTAGCATTTCATTTATGACAATATGCTACTTTCTTCCCTCATGTTGTCCCTCTGCATGCTCGAATATCTGTCGGATTTCCCAAGAGGGAGCCTACCTGATCAGAACCCAAAATACTCGACACCAAGATTTGGTTGTGAGCTCATCTAACAATGACATGTAATTCACCAGGCAAAGGTGTGTACTCAGATAAATGAGCATATCTTGACATAAGGAATCTGGATTCAGTGCCATTCACATCAAAACTCCAATGTGATTCTTCACAAAAATTGGAAAAAAAAAAACCCTAAAATTCATTTAGAAGCACAAAAAGTCCCTGATAGCAAAAGCCACCCTGAAGACAAAGGATAATGTGGGAAGCATCACCATAGCTGTTTTCAAGGTATATTAGAAAGTCACAGTAGTAAAATACCACGGTGCTGACATAAAACAGAAGACCCCAACATAATCCCATGAAACCACAGCCATCTGATCAGGCAAAGATGCAAAAACTACTCATCAAATGAAAAGCACTTGAGAGAACTGGCTATTGTCAATGCAAAGGTGCAACTCTAACCTCAAAGGGGTTTGTTTACTCTAACCTCAAAGAGTTTGTTTACTCTGGAGTCCAATTGAGTGGCCTGGCCTGGCAGCACAGATTTGGATCACAACCAAATTCCATGTTCCAACGTGAGTTTTATGAAGTTTTTATAGAAATGAAACAAAGAAAGTCATAAATTGAGACACTTCAAATACATTGGTGAGAACATTAAGTAGGAATGCTAAGGCAAAATAGAGAGACCTGTGCCATAGGCCTCAAACATTATCTAATGACATTTTTAGCTTTTTGGAAATCAGTACTGTTTGCACATTCTAAGGGATTTATTTAATGATCACAAAGATTCCAGCTAGAGAAGGAGAATAAATTACTATTATGAGGGCTAAACACAACAATTTGGTGCTGGACTTGTAGCATTCCAAACTCTCTATAACCACTGAAGTTCTGCACAGCAGATCAGTCTTGCAGAAGGTCCGGTGGAAGGTTCAGCTTCTTTCTAGGAACTTGTCTACAATATTCACAAACAGAAATTTGACTCTAGACCCTTACCTCTCACCTTGCACATAAGCAAAACAAAAACCTAAATGTTTCAAATGTCTTAACAGTGTCTGAAACTGCCACAATAACTTTGAGAACACAAGGAAACCTGCTACTTTTTATGATAAAATGAAAACAAAACAAAACCCTTAAAGGCTGACCAATATAAGATGACAGTGTAAGCTTCAACCATTTGTCAGTAGAATAGGACAGAGAAGTGAAACACCATAATTTCAAGTTCCCATACTTTCAGTTCCTAATTATGTATTACGGTCTCAGAATAGTATGAGAGACATGTAATGCGAATTTAATCACACCAGTATGAACAGTGCAGTCAGCAGCACATGCAGGACGATGGAGGAATGAACTCACAATCAAGACCCATTGAGAATGTGGTGATGGAGAGATGATGGAGACTTGGATGTAAGACAGAGAATTACAAGTCCCACCATTACAATTCAGTGAAAGAAAATAATCAGAATATGCAATAGTCTCTATTCCAATAAACGACAAGCTGAAAATAAGTTCAGTAACTTGGATGTCTGCCAAGAAGACACAAGTGAATACACAATGCAATTTGGGCTGCTCTAAACAGAAATGATCTCAACTTTTTTGTTTTGTTGTTTTTTTTTTTTTCAAACGAAATGATGGGCTGCAGGAATAGTTAGCAGATCTACCAGCCACACTTCGGGCTTGTGTGAGATGTGGGAAGAAGGCAAGGCTGCCGAGTAACCTCTGAGCCTGGAGTAGAGGTTACGATTCTATCTGTGGTTAGTGAGAACGCCTGGATAACTGCTTTCCCCTCCCTGACAATGGCACCTTAGGAACAGGTAGGTGGGGAGTGACAGACTGGCCTGGAGATAAAACCAAGTGTTTCATGAACATATTTGGGGTCAGTGTATGTTCAGGACAAAGAAGCATAGGTATGGCAAACATGCGTGGAGCTGATTGCCTGAGGGGGTTCTCCTGAAGAGTCACAACATGGGAACTGAGAAATCCAAAATTGACCTCTGAACAGCTGGGCTAGAAGAGCACTCCAAGGACAAATTGTTTAAGCTCTCTGGGCACTGCATAGCCACAAACTGGTTCTAACAGTTTGGGTTGGAGCACTGAACTGTACTTTCAGCACCAGGGATTTCTACATGGAATGTCACTGAGAGGTAAGGTTTACATATAAAATACATATTTTAACTAATTTTACTTTTATTACACTTCAGTGTTCGTTTAGATTTTCTGAGACAGTCTCACTATGTAGCTTTAGCTAGCTTGGAACTATGAGACAGGGTTGGCCTCAAATTCAGAGACCTTCCTACCTCTTCTTAGTGCTCAGATTTAAGCTGTACACCATCATGCCTGACTTATAATTGATTTTTTAATCTTTACTCTTGCATAAATCTCTTAACGGTCTTCCTTTAGCTTTTATACTTTTCAAAACATCTTAAAGGTGTTTTGGTAGGGCTGGAGAGATGGCTCAGCAGTTAAGACACAGGCTGCTCTTCCAGAGGTCCTGAGTTTAATTCCTAGCAACCACATGGTGACTCACAACCATCTGTAATGAGCTCTGATGCCCTCTTCTGGTCTGGCCTGCAGACATATATGTGGACAGAACATTGTCTTCCTACAAACAAACCATATACTCACCCTCTCACTCCTACCTCATTTTTTCTCTCCATCCCTCACACTCATCTTTACTTTTCAACTATAACTCTCCATGGCCTGAAAAATCCTTACCTCCATGGAACCAAACCTCCCCAGTTCCTCTTTTTGTCTACTTTGTCAGCCTTTATTCTCTCAGCTGATCTACTTCCCTTCCACATCTAAACTTAGTAACTAATACTTACCATAAACCATATTATCCTTGTTCCAATACATATAGAATTTAAAGGCAGCATTTTTGTGGCTGTTTGAGATAAGGTCTCACTATATAGCCCTGACTGGCCTGAACTATGTAGATCAAGCTGACACTGAACTCACAGAGATCTGCCTACTTCTGCATCCCAAGTGCTGGATTGAAGACATGTGCCACTGACTACATCTGGCTGCACCACTGTATTCTAACATGACTTGCCTAGTGATCCTTTCCAGCAATTGTGGTTGTTTCTGCAGTTGGAGTGGTACTGAGGATCACGACTCAAGGACTCAGTACATGGTCTATTTAGGTACTAACCTACAACCTAGTACACTGATTAACAAACCCAAGCCTCTACTATAAATCAGTTCCCTTTGCAAACTGTAACTATTCAACTGAAAGAAGATGGCGGTTGGGAGGAATGGGGATCCAACCAACAAGATAACCTGAGATATGGAAATCCCAAAGCACAAACATAAGGAATCATGGTAGAATGAACCTCTTGGAAAATGTCAAATCCAAGGCACTGGATTCCAATGAGAGTGAATCAGATGAACTCAAAATACTCCAGAAGACAATCAATCATAAGAATGCCTAACCAAAGGGGAGGGGGGGCGGGACAAAACAAAACAGATACAAGCCAATAAAAGCCTGAATAAAATAAAAGAATACAAGTAAATGTACCCCAATAAACTTGCGGATTTCTTTCAAGTTATGAAAGAGGGGTTCAATAGCTGCATTAAAACTACGAACATCAAGTCGGGCGGTGGTGGTGCACACCTTTAATCCCAGCTTTCGGGAGGCAGAGCTAGTGAGTTTGAGGCCAGCCTGGTCTACAAGAGCTAGTTCCAGGACAGGCTCCAAAGCTACAGAGAAACCCTGTTTCAAAAAACAAAATAATAATAATAAAAAAAACCCTAAGAACATCAAATTGAAATCTTATGAATGAAGAGGTCATTAAGTCAAAAACTCAGTTAAAAGCCACAAGGACTAGCAAGAGGCTCAGAGGGTAAGGCCACTTACCACCAAGCCTGATGAACTGATTTGACCCCTAGGACCCACAGGGTAGAAGGATGAAACTGATTCCTCTGACTTCTACACATCCATAGTAGCCCACTCACACCCACATATAAACACAAATAAATAAACATAGAGACTGGAGAGATGGCACAGAGGTTAAGAGTACTAGCTGCTATTCGAGGGGTTCTGAGTTCAGTCCCCAGCAACCACATGGTGGCTCATACCATCTATAATGGAATCTGATGCCTTCTTGTAGGCTCTATATGTAGATGGAGCACTCATATACATAAAACAAAGAAATAAATCTTAAAAAAAGAAACAAATCTAAAGAAAAATTTAAAATCTACACAAATAATATAGATCAAATAGAACACAGTATCAACTTTAGGCGACAAACATGAGAACACTTAGACACTGATGAAGAGAAAACAAAAAAAAAAAGGATGAACAGAGCATGTAAGATCAACTCCCACCCAAAATAGATTACATTCATGAAGCATGAGGAAACATCAAACCATGGCCAAAGTAACATACTCAGTAAAACTGTAGAAGGAAATTACCTATAATAGGGAGAGATTACTATTCTGACTCAGAAAATATTTAGCATACAAACTGAAAAGATGGGGGAGCACCTACATATACCATATTACATATAAAACATTAGCACGGAGAATAAAAAATAACAATAATGGGAAAAGTTCCATGAAAAAACCCAAAGTTTTTAGTACTGGAAATTTCTCAACGAAAACACTAAAAGTCAGATGTTCTCCGTGATCTGACAGAAAGTACCTGCTGGGAGGTGGTGATGCACACCTTTATCCCAGCACTCGGGAGGCAAAGGCAAGGTGAATCTGAGTTCGAGGCCAGCCTGGTCTACAAAGTGAATTCCAGGACAGCCAGGGCTACCGGAGCAGTGAGATGGTTCAAATGGTGAAGGCACTTGGTAGGCGAGCCTGATGGCCTGCGTTCCATATCTAGAACCCACATAAAAGTAGGAGAAAACCTGTTCTGGCCACCACATGTGTACCTCGACATGCTTATCCATGCAGAAACACACAATATAAACAAACACACATATACACACAGTAATTCTGAGATTTTTTTTTCAAAAAGATAATTACAGGAAAATCTTCATAAAAAACATATATGTAGGTGGCTGGAGAGATGGCTCAGAGGTGAAGAGCATTGCCTGCTCTTCCAGAGGTCCTGAGTTCAATTCCCAGCAACCACATGGTGGCTCACAACCATCTGTAATGAGAACTGGTGCCCTCTTCTGGTGTAGAGGCACACATGCAGGCACAACACTGTATACATAATAAATAAATATATATTTAAAAAAACATATTTGTAAAAATTGTAAGATACTTAAAAACAAACCATCATTCACAAATGGGTTAGCTTTATCCCAGGAATTTATAGTCAATATACACAAGTAAAATGCACCATATCACATAAATTTATATAAATAAAGAAATCACAAGATCACACCAACAGCAGAGATTTTTACTTTTTCCCAAAGATTTTACCAAAATAGCATCCATGATTAAAGTCCTGAAAAAAGTAGAAATAGAAAGAACATCCCTCATATAATAAAAGCAACATAGAACAAACAATTAGCAAACATTATGGCAAATAAGAAAAAAGTCAAAGAATTTTCATTAAAGTTAAGGAAAAGACAAGGGTGTCCATTTTATCCAGTGTTAATTCAACAAAGTGTAAGATATCTTGTGTAGACCAGTAATAAAAGGGAAGTAGATAAAGTGAATATAATAAGGAAAAGCCAACATATCCTAAATGCACACAATATCAGATAAGAAACCCTAAAGCTGCACTAGAAAAGTTAAAAATGATGTAGTAAAAAAAATTCAGCAAAATCCTAGAATACAGACTCAAAAGCATGGCTAGGAAAATGGCTCAGTGGGTAAAGCACTTGCTGTGCAAGCCAGGTGACCTGAGGTTGGAATCCCAGAACTGAGAACCCACATATAAGTATGATGTAGTAATTCAAGAGTCTATAATGTTTTCATAACTATGGAAAATGACACAGAGCCAGAAGAATCTAGCAAAGTTTAAAGGCTAGCTGGTCTGTTTAAGAGACAGTATCTCAAAACAGAGAGAGAGAGAGAGAGAGACAGAGACAGAGACAGAGAGACAGAGACAGAGTCTCTCAGCCAAGGAAAGCAAAGAATATCTAAAATTTGTCCACTGGTCTCTACAGACATACCCACCCTTACACAACACATATCCACAAACACACACACATACACAAAGTCAGAGACTTCCTGATGTCAATAACAATAAGTATGCTATAAAAAGAAATCAGGAAAATAATTGCATTCAAAATATTCATGCAGAAAAGCAATCAAAAATCCACCTGGCCTATAGAGCAAATTCCAGGACTGGCTCCATAGCTACTGAGAAACACTGTCTCAAAAAGCCAAAAAAAGAATAAACAAGGAAGTGAAAGGCAGTTACTATGAAAAGTGTAATAGTAAAAACAAAAAACAAACAAAAAAACAAAGACAACACTACAAAAAGGAAAGACCTCCAAAACAAACTTTCAGTATGCAATATGCATTAAATTTCAATAACATTCTTTATATAGAAACCCAAAAATCCAGCCAGGCAGTGTTGGTGTGTACCTTTAATCCCAGCACTGGGATAGGCAGGTAGCTCTCTGTCAGTTAGTTCAAGGTCAGCCTGGCCACAAATCGAGTTCCACTACAGCTAGGGCTGCTACATACAGAAGTCCTATCTTGAAAAACAAAACAAAATTAAATTCAAAAATTAGAAAACAAAAAATCTTAAAGTGTATACAGAAGCATAAAAGAACATAGCTATCCATAGCAATTCTAAGAAAAAGAACAATGCTTATGTTATTTCCACATCTGATTTCCTGTTTTAACACTGAGCCAGTGACAAAAACGTGAGAACAAGAAACATGTGAATCCATGGAAAATCCAGATGTAAACCTATGCAGCCACCCATCTTTGACAAAGACGCTGCAAACATACAGTACACAAAACACCGTCTACTCCAGATGATGCTACCAAAATGGATATTTACACTTAGAATGAATAAAATTAGAACTTCTCTCTCTGTATAAAACAATTAATTCTAAATGTACCAAACATCTTAACATAAAATTTGAAATTCCAATATCTTTAGAGGAAAAATAAAAACAAAATGCAAAGAAAACATTTCAAGATAAGTATAAGCAAGAATGTTTGGAGTGAGGGAGAAGTCAGGAAATAATGGCAAGTATTGACAGGCAGGATTGAGTGAAATAAAAAAGATGCAGCATAGGAAGACCTGCATGAAAAGACAGCTGACAGCTTACAGAATAGGAAAGCCATGCAATAACAGGATTAGTATGTAAAATACAGACAAAAAAAAAGTAAAATAAATCATGCAACCCAATACACAAATGGGCAAATTAAGTGACCAGAATTCTCAATGGTCATTGAAGCTCCTTTCTCCTCAGACCAACCTCAAAGACAATTTCTAGGATGGTAGTCAAACCTTTACTGGAGCCAGTTATTTTGATTTTTTTCAAGATTTATTTATTTAATGTATGAGTGTTCCATCTGCAGGTATGCCTTTATGCCAGAAGAGGGCACTGGGTCTCACTATAGATGGTTATGAGCCACCATGTGGTTGCTGGGAATAGAACTCAGGACCTCTGAAAGAGCAGCCAGAGCCATACTGCTGAGCCAAGCCATCTCTCCAGCTCTCTTAGATCCAGTTTTTAGTAACTACTCTACCAAATGTATTATAAATAGTATAATAAAGCTGCAAAGGGCCTACAGAACTCAGAGCAACCTCCAGAAATGAGAAATAAGACATTTTGTGCTACTATTTGTTATTGCCTAGTTGGAATATTTTTATCCTTTAAGTGAAAACAGGGATCATTTGATTAGAGACAAATGAAATGCAAATGAAACTTGATTGCTGAGTAAATCATCTATACACTATTTCATTAACCTTTATTTTGATTTTTTTTCTTGATAGTAGTGGGTATCAAAGCCAAGGTCAATCACATTTGAGAAACGTTTCGGAAACTTTCAACAGTAGCTTTATTTCCATCTCACAAATATCTGTCCAGTGCTTACCTACCACCCCTCAATTTTCTCACCAAATTGTCAACACTAGCACTGCAACAATTAGTCTTCTTGTAAAAATATAGACAGGGCAAAGAATTCTTCAACTTTGCATGCTTGAGTGCTGGCATGTGAAGGATACTTGAAAACTACCATCTAATATCTATATTATATATATGTGTGTACACATACCTATGTACATATAGATAACATTTTATTTTACATTATGTGTATCTATGTATGCACAATTAAATGTAGACACCCAAAGACTTGTTTTACTCCAAGCACATTTAATAGCTTCAACTGTGGAGGCCCAAAAATGTGAGCCTATTTCTACCTCATCTGATGGTCACAGAGTTTGGAGGTTGCTAAAAATTGTCAACAATAACCAGGGCTACACATACTGACTCAGGATGTGGTTACTTGGTACTTTTGACACTAAGATGGTCCATACAGGTAGATCCACTCCACTCTGACAGATGGTCAGGATATGCAAGCATACTTGCCTTCAGGATACTTGGTCTTGGTCTAGGGTGGCTTCACTGCCCAAACAGAATGCTTTGATGTCTCAGTGTTAAAGAAGTCTTTTGTTGCCTTCTTCCCCCTTATGTGCTGGGGTATAAAAGGGCATGGAAAATTAAACATAGGCGATTTCAGTATTCACTGGAACTCCCTTTCGATACTATCCTTTGTTTTCTGTTTTATTATTTTTATTCACATCTTCCTATTCTTTACTCATTTTTCTGATTCCCATGTCCCTATCCTGGCAAGTGGTATTTTTGTCGAGGTTGGTCCCCAACATTCAACTTCTGGCACTTCCTCCTTAAAGGCAGTGATATTACATTTAAAAACACTTTGCCTGGGTCTGGAGAGATGGCTCAGCAGCTAAAAGCCCTGGCTGCTCTTAAAGAGGACTGGGGTAAGGATTCCCTGCACCTATGACAGCTCACAACCATCTGCAACTTCAGTTCCAGCATGCTCTTCAGAACTTCACTGGCAGTGCACAAACATGGTGTGGGCAATAAGCTCATACACAAACATTAATACTTTGTTCATTCAGGCTCAGAATGTTTGTCCAATTGATAAATAAAATGGATCCCAGGATAGGGCACTGAGTAATTTGTCCCAAATGACACTAAACTACACACTGGGCCAGGCTTAGGGAAGTCTAAGCACAACAGATGTTTACTGACACACGGGTGTGCTATGACAGTCAACTTTTCACATGAGAAATTTATTATGGATTACCTTTTTCAAATGTTTATTACTAAATCCATGTAATAAGAAAGAAAAATTATACAAGGACATAGGCAATAGTGTGAGTTAGACTAACCTTTTAATCGGTTTTCTGACGAATTACTTTGGTATACATATGTTCTCTGTGTTATAAGACACACTGACATTATAAGCTTGGCAAAATAGAACATACTTATGTAAATTATCTAGCTTTTAAAAAACATTCAGAACTTACTGATCTCTTTCATATGGTGTATTTTAAGAAATATTCAACACAAATTAATCTTTGATATTTTCACATTTCTTTCATAGGATTTAACCACATGAGAAATTTTTCATAAATTTTCTTACTGGTAAAAACACAACTTTTTATATTTACAATTTCATTTAGTTGTAATTGGTTCTTAAACCTCTCAAGCTGTGTTCAAACCCAGTAAATAGCGCAGGCTTCATTTAATACTCTAATTGTCTAGCCTCTACTTTCTCACTGCTCGAATGAAAGGCACAGCCCAGCATGCCTGGTGTACAGGTTCTCATCCCACAGACACCTGTCTACAAGGACCAAAATTATACTTCTGCAGCTCTTATAATCTAGTATCTCTCCACTTTCTTCTTTCATACATCAAAATAAAAGTTCATGTCAGACAGTTCCATGATTTACATTGGTAAATATATTATCCACTAAGTTTTTCACTGTGAGTTCTTTCATGTCTGAGAAGGTATGTGGAACAGGTAAATGCTTTCCCACACTGCTTACATATATAGGGTTTTTCTCCAGTGTGATTTTTTTCATGTATTAGAAGGGATTTAGAAAAAGTGAATGTTTTCCCACATTGAACACACATGTATGGTTTCTCTCCAGTGTGAGTTCGTTCGTGACTATAACAATCATCACGCTGGATGAAGGCTTTCCCACATTGTTTACATACATAAGGTTTTTCTCCAGTGTGAATTCGTTCATGTCTTCTCAAAGAAGTTCCCTGAGTGAAAGATTTCCCACACTGCTTACATACATAGGGTTTTTCTCCACTGTGAGATCTTTCATGTATGTGTAGGGATCTGGGAAAACTGAATAATTTCCCACACTGCACACACATATATGGTTTCTCTCCAGTGTGGATTCTTTCATGCTTGTGACATCCAGTGGCATAAGCAAAGGCTTTTCCACAATGCTTACATACATAGGGTTTTTCTCCACTGTGAGATCTTTCATGAATGTGAAGGTATGCAGAACATTTAAAAGCTTTTCCACACTGCTTACAAACACAGGGCTTCTCTCCAGTGTGAATTCTTTCATGATAATAACAAGCACTGGAGTAGGTGAAAGCCTTTCCGCAGTGTTTACACACAAAAGGTCTCTCTCCAGTATGAATTCTTTCGTGGATGAGGAGTTGGCAGGAACGAAGAAATGCTTTCCCACACTGTTTACAAGCATAGGGTTTCACTCCAGTGTGAGTTCTTTCATGATTGTAACAGGTTCTACGATCAATGAATGCTTTTCCACAATGAGTACAAACATAAGGTTTCTCACCAGTGTGGATTCTTTCATGTTTGTGAAGTTGTGAGGGACGACTAAATGCTTTTCCACATTGCTTACACGTGTGACGTTTCTCTTGAATGTGACTTTTTTCATGCCAGAGAAGGCTACAGGAATCACTCCATGCTTTCCCACACTGTTTACAAACATATGATTTCTCTTCGGTGCAATTTCCTTCATAATCGTGATCAGAAGTGAAACTCCTACAGGCTTCATTAGATTGTTTGCTTTCATAGGATTTCTGTCTCATAGGAGGACTTTTATGCATCCGAAGTAACTCAGAATAAGTGAAATCCTTCCAACATTTCTTAAATTTAAAAGCCTTCTCCATATGCTCCTGATACTGGTATGGTTTCTCTACAGTTTGACCTTTGACATGTGTATCTGAGGGTAAATGAGCACTGAAGTCTCTTTCACAGTCACTTATTGCAGGAGGCATTTTTTCATTCACAACATGCTCTAGGCTCTGTTGGTAGGTTTCTCCATTCTGACTACCATGATCACATTTACTGAGTCTCTCAACCACCAGAGTTCTGAAAAAAATAAAGAGTAATATTAATTATACTAAGAGGTCATGGCAGGAGGAAAGCCTGCTCGAGGCCCAACTGGACCACACAAAAAGAACCTTTCCCAAAGAAAGAAATAAGACTATTGACTTAACTTCCTAAGAATGTATAAACGTTGGGGAAGTGGTGTGGGAGGTCCTTCTGTCTATGTGTTGCTCTTATTGGTCAATGAATAAAGAAACTGTCTTTGCCTGTGATAGGGCAAAAGAACAGAGCTAGGCAGGGAAAACTAAAGTGAATGCTGGGAGAAAGGAGGCGGGGTCAGAGAGAAGCCATATAGCCCTGTTGGAGACAGATGCCAGAACTTTAGTCAGTAAGCCACAGCCATGTGGAGATATACAGATTAATAGAAATGGATTAAATTAAGATATAAGAGTTAGCCAATAAGAAGTTAGAGCTAATGGGCCAAGCAGTGATTTAATTAATATGGTTTCTGTGTGATTATTTTGGGTCTAAGTTAGCTGGGTAGCCGGGAACCAATAACTGGTCTCCTCCCACTACAGAGAGATGAGATGGCTCAGTAGGTAAAGACATCTGCTGGCAAGTCTTCAGAGTTTGAACCCTGAGATCTGCAAAGAGGGAAGGAGCCCATCCCTGAGGGTTATCCTCTAACCTCCACAACTGTACCACTTCAAGCATGTGTACACCAATGCATACAGACACAAATAAATACACATTTAAAAAAGAGAATCATTATGAATATTAAAGGGCTAAACATTTAACTAGAGGTCCTGAGGACGGCATACAATTAAATAGGTTCTGTAATCTTTCAGATATTATACAAACATTAATTGTATATGGTACTAAGCCAGTTAGCAGTTGAACATTCATAAGGCAAAATGGTTTTTATTATGGCATTTGAAATAAATTGTTCACATCATTTAATAAAAATGGGTCTCAATCTAAAACCCCAAATTCACTTTACTTCACATACCCCTTTATAGCCTAAGTATAACTTAATTAATATTCTGAAATTCTCTGCATAAAGAAAAGTTGTATAATGAATCACAGGAAAATGTCATATAATCCATGCATCTTTCAATATTCTAAGTGCTCAAGCTCACTGTATTTACAGAGGTCCTCAGATTTTCTATCACCACCAGATACTTGATGTATATCTTTCTGTAATGGTAAGTTACCTCAGGTTTCCCTTATACTTCTGGCACTCCTCTTCAATATCTTCTTCTTCTGTTTTCCCTAAAAGTACACCCCAAAAAAATTATGTAAAGATTTACTCAAAATTACACTTTTCTGCTATAATATGACCAAGCATGTGACACTAGACAACACTGTTCTTTCACTTTTTAGAATCATGCAACTACACAGATGGACAAGAAACAACTGTGATGATCAAAGTAAAGGAATCTGGGTGGTTTTGTTTTTACCTATGGAGAGCAGGTTCATAAAGGTTTCCTTCATCACATCTCTGTAGAGCTTCTTTTGACTAGAATCCAACATAGTCCACTCTCCTAGAGTGAAGTTCACAGCCACATCCTCAAAGGTCACTGGCTCCTACAATAATCCACATACATTTACAGGAAGAATAGTAGAAAAACACAGGTGATACACAGTCACACGACTAGTTTACTCCATGCTTTATTCCTCAAAAATCACTATGTATCTGGCTGCCCCCTTTCATTCCTACCTTCTAATCTTTTACTTTTCCCATTCTACTTTCAGGTGTGTTTTCTAAGTGCAGTATACAATATATACTACTTAGCCTTCTTCACACTGGCTTAGTTATAATGATGGTGCTAGAGTTCAAAACATTTTACTGAAAATGACAAGATCCATTTCTTTTAAGATGTATTTATGTGTGTGTTTACAGGTCAGTGTGTGTTTAGTGCATTTGCAGAGGCCAGAAGATGGCATTAGGACACACAGCCCTCCCCCGAAGCTAGAATTTATGAGCTACAGGGCACATATACTGGGAACCAAATGGGTCTTCTAGAAGAATGGTTAGTTCTCTTAGCCATTGGGCCATCTCCTCAGTCCCTAGTACTTTTCTTCTTTATAGCCATACAATTCACCATAGTGTTTAAATGTGTGCATGTGTAAATAGACATATACATAAATCACACACTAACATACACAATTTAATAAACATACTGATCAAAATTTATCAGCTTATTCACTGATATTTTGTAATGATATTTTGTTTGTAGTATAACAAATCAAGCTTGCCTGAAGATCAGAGTGTAGAGCTAAGCCCTTAGTTAGCCATAGAGGCCAGGCAGTGGTGGCACACACCTTTAATCCCAGCACTCACTGATTCTCAGTGTAGTTCTAGGATTTGCACAATGATTAAAGATCTTAAATAGACTGTCATGTCATGCCTTTGCTGGTCACTTGAACTTCAAAAGCATGATTATTTAATTTGCTTGTTTATATAGATTTCAACTTTATGCTTCCTCTGCTGAGTTCTTTATATACTCTAGGTATTACTCCCTCTCAGATGTCACCTAGTAGAATAGTTCCCATTCTACAAATTATATCTTCATTCATTTCCATTGCCAGGCAGAAGTTTTTTCCATTTGATGAAATCCAATTAGTGATTACACGCTTCTGAGTCCTATTCTGACAATCACCCCTATGTCTCTGTCTGCTGTATTTGCTCTCATCCTTTCAGAGTCCAGATGATACACACTGAGTTTATTGCATGAGTGAAGGTATGGGTAAAGTCCACTATTCTTTTAATAAATATCCAGCTTTGGGCTGGAGAGATGGCTCAGTGGTTAAGAGCATTGCCTGCTCTTCCAAAGGTCCTGAGTTCAATTCCTGGCAACCACACGGTGTCTCACAACCATCTGTAATGAGGTCTGGTGCCCTCTTCTGGTCTGCAGACATAATACACACAGACAGAATATTGTATACATAATAAATAAATAAATATTAAAAAAATAACCAGCTTTTCCACTTTTATAACATTAAAAATCAAAATCTTATCTTCAATACTTTTTGTTCTTTACATCTTTTTTTAGGGTAATTGCATGGCTATGGCCATCTGCTTTGTGGTCCTATTTACTTGGAATTTCATCCTTTCACTTTTATTCCTTGCAAGTTTCAAGAAATTAACATTTTTGTGAAAAAGAATATGAAATTTAAAATCAATTAATTAAATAGAACATAACAGCTTATAAAATATACTTGGAAAAGCAGAATAAAGACTGTATGTATGGAGCTTATAATCATCAAAATATAATCAAATATCAATAGACACACCAAAAAATTAACATCACCACAACAACCATGATCCCTGAGACATGATTATGAATCAAAACCTAATTTTTTCATAATATTTTTATTGATTACTTGGAAATTTCACATCATGAACACCAAACACTTTCACTTCCTACTTCTCCCAGGGCTGCCCCACAACCCTTCCAACCCCCCCCCAATAAAAAGTGGAAGAAAAGTTTTTAAAAGAAAAGTCCAATTTATATTGCCCATATACTCACTGGAGTATGGTCAAACTCCCTGTGGCCAGCCTCTTAAAGAAAACTGAATCCTTTCCTACCCACAGGCCCACCAGAAGCAACCAGTTCTAGAGAATCACACTTCAGCATCTTTAGCACAATTTTTTGTAGTGTTTTTTTTTTGGTTTTGTTTGGTTTTTTATTTTTTGAGACAGGGTTTCTCTGTTTAATAGCTTTGACTGTCCTGGTACTTGCTTTTGTAGACTGGGCTGGCCTTGAAGTCACAGAGATCTGCCTGCCTCTGCCTCCTGGGTGCTGCAACTGAAGGCATTCACCCACCACCTCAGTAAATCTATTCAATGAAATTATAGCAGAAAAATTCTCAATCAAGACAGACATTGAAACACAAAGGGCACTTAAAACGCCAAACAGATAAAAGAACTTTAGAACACACAGGAAAGATGTCAAAAAAAAAAACCCCACAAAAACCAAAAACAAAGAAATAAAGTAATATTATGAGCTGTAAGTAGAAAATGATAGTTCAGGAAAGTAAACACTGGGAGGATATGCTGAAGAAGTCAATAATATATGCATCTGCATAAACAAATGTCCATGTGGGTACAGTATAACACGTAGAAAACAGAAGAAAAGCTAAATGTATGGGGACTGAATGCAGGTAATAATTAGGAATGAAGACATAAAGCTAAGTTTTTGTTCTAATCTGTCATGGACTTGCGGGGTTTGGTGGTAAATAAGTGCATAAAATATGCCCAATATTTTAATGTTCTACAGCTTCCATCCAAATGCCAATCCTAACCATATATAAATAAGTTCATTGAGGTGCATGACTTTGGGTAGGGTAATTTTGGTGTGTGATGTTTTTATTTATTTGAAAGATTGTTTTGATATTAAAGGTTTGTTTTTTAAAAAAAATTTAAATCAACCATAGTGGTGCATACTTTTAATCCCAGCACTTGGGATTAAAGGTCTGCCTGCCTGCAAGGCAGATCTCTGTGAGCATGAAGCTAGCCTGGTCTACATAGTGAGTTCCAGGGTAGCCAGAGTTACATCCACTAGTGGGGGAGGGGGGAGCAGGGAAGAAGATTAAGAGCTAGTTCCAGGACAGGCTCCAAAGCTACAGAGAAATCTTATCTCGGGGGGGAGGGGGGAGGAAAATCTTTAAGGTCAATAGAGAAAGAACAATCAATAATCCAACCAAACAGAAAATCAACCAATAAAAAAATCCAGGAATTATTTAAATATAAACCAGATCCAAGACTTGGAGAGGTGGTTCATCAGTTAAAAGCATTTGCTTGCAAAGGTCTGACTTCAGCTCCAGTACCCACATGGTAACTAACAACCATCTGGACGTCCAGTTTCTGAAGACCCAACACCATCTCTGGCTTCTGAAGGCACCAGACATACAAGTGACATGCATATATATACACACAGGCAAAACATTCATACACATTAAAAATAAACTTTTTAAAACTAAGAACTGAGTGTGTACTGCTATTACAGAAGACCTAGTTCAGTTGCCAGTACACATGCCAAGCACCTCAACTGTCACTCCAGTTCCAGGAGTTCTGACTCCTTAGGCACCCACCCACACATGAAGACCAACACACATAAACACATAATAAAAATAAAATAAATATTTAAATAATAACAATAATAATAATAAAGAACTGGGCTGGAGAGATGGCTCAGTGATTAAGAGCACTTTCTGTTCTTCCAGAGGATCCAGGTTCAATTCCCAGAACCCACATGGAAGGGTTAAAGACCCAAAATCCTCAGGGGGACCAAGAAGCTCTGGACAGGAAAGCTGACTTCACTTGTTAGAATCCAAGAAGTGGCTTGGCCCTGACTGCACCTGAAGAAGTGAGAGGGTTCCCGACTGGAGGGCCCCCGCTCTCTAGGCCCTAGCCCCCACAGGCACATCCCATGCCCCACCCCCATCCACCAAAACCTCAGAGACCTGGGAGCAGCCTCCCCAACCCCCAGCCATACCTCACCGAATCTGTGACCAGGACTACCAGAGCCTTGGCCCTACCTGCACCTGAGGGAGCCACCGTATCAGCGATCATGAGAGGCACAGCTATGCCTGCATCTAGAGAAAGAGCGACCACATAACCCACAGGTCCCATCTGCACCAAGGAAGATATGGGTAGATGATAGTGTAAGAATATATTCAACAACATAAAGAACGATATGGCATCACCAAAAACTAGTGGTTCTACACCAACAAGGCCTCAAAATCCCAATGCAAATGAAGTAGAAGAAAAGGACCTTAAAAATAACTTTATGAAGATGATACAGGCTCTTAAAAAGAAAATGAAAAAAAATCCCTTAAAGAAGGAGGAAAAGACAACAAAAAATTGGAAGAAATCAAAAAATCCCTTAAAGAAAGTCAAGAAAAAAACAATCAAACAGGTGAAGGAAACAGTTCAAGACTGAAATAGAGGCAATAAAGAAATGGAAAATCTAAGTAAACAATCAGGAACTACAAATGCAAGCATAACCAACAGAATACAAAGATAGAAGTGAGAATTTTCAGGTGTTGAAGATACGGTAAAGGAAATAGATTCATCAGTCATAGAAAACGTTAAATCCAGCAAAAGCTTAACACAAGATATTTAGGAAATATGGGACATCATGAAAGACCAAACATAATAATAATAGGGATAGAAGAAGTCCAACTCAAAGTCACAGAAAATATATTCAACAAAATCATAGAAGAAAACTTTCCCAACTTAAAGAAGGATGTGCCTATGAAGGTTCAAGAAACTTACAGAACACCAAATAGAATGAACCAAAAAAAAGTCTCCTCGCCATATAATAATCAAAACACTAAACATACAGAATAAAGAAAGAACATTAAGAACTAACTGCAAAGGAAAAAGGCAAAGTAACATAAAAAGGCAGACTCATCAGAATAAAACCCGAATTCTTAATGGAAACTCTAAAAACCAGAAAATCCTGGATAGACGTTCTGCAGACACTAAGAGACCAAAGATGCCAGCCCAGACCTCTATACCCAGCAAAGCTTTCAATCACAATAGATAAAAAAAAAAGTTATTCCGTGGCAAAACTAGATTTGGACAATGCCTATCCACAAATAGAGCCCTACAGAAAGTACTAGAAGAAAAACTCCAACCCAAGGAAATTAGCTAAACCCATAAAAACACAGGAAACAGGTAATCCCACACCAGCAAAACACAAAGAAGGAAAACACACACAATACTGCCAACAATAACAAAAACTAACAATCACGGGTCATTAATATCAATGATCTCAACTTGCCTATAAAAAGACACAGGCTAACAGAATGGATATAAAAACAGGATCCATCCTTCTATTGCATACAAAAAACACACCTCGACTTCAAAGACAAGCATTATCTAAAGAGTAAAGGGTTAGGAAAAGATTTTCCAAAGTCAGGCAGTGGTAGCGCACACCTTTAATCCTAGCACTTGGGAGGCAGAGGCAGGCGAATTTTTGTGAATTCGAGGCCAGCCTGGTCTACAAGAGCTAGTTCCAGGAAAGGCTCCAAAGCTACAGAGAAACCCTATCTGGAAAAACCAAAAATGGACCTAAGAAACTACCTCGTGTCCTGACCCTAATATCTAACAAAATAGATTTCAAACTATAATTAATCAAGAGATGAATAAGGACATTTCATATTCATCATCACAGAAAAAAATCCATCAAGATGAAGTCTCAATTCTGAATATCTATTCCCCAAATAAAAGGACACCCACATTTGTAAAAGAAACATTACTAAAGTTTAAGTCACACATCAAACTCCACACACTAATAGTGGGAGACTTCAACTCCCTACTCTCACCACTGGACCGGTCTTCCAGACAGAAACTTAACAGAGAAATAAAGGAGAAGAGATGTTATGACTCAAATGGGTTTAACAGACATCTATAGAACATTCTACCCAAACACAAAATATACCTTCTTTTTAGAAGCTCCTCATGGGACCTTCTCTAAAATTAACCACATACTCAGTAACAAAGCAAATCTCAACAGATACAAAAAAAAATTGGAAGAACACCCTGCACCTTTTATCATCATGGCTTAAAGTTAGAATTCAACTAATTGCAGGAAGCCCACAAACTCATGGAAATTGAACAATGCTCAACTGAATCACCCCTGGGTAAAGGAAGAAATAAAGAAAGAAATTAAAGACTTCCTAGAATTCAATGAAAATGAATGCACAACAAACCCAAATCTATGAGACACTATAAAAGCAGTGCTAAGAGGAAAGTTCATAGCACTAAATGCCTACATAAGAAATGTAGAGAAATCTTACACTAGCAACTTAACAGCACAACTGAAAGCTCTAGAACAAGAAGCAAATTCACCCAGGAGGACTAGATGGCAGGAAATATTCAAATTGAGAACTGAAATCAATAAAATAGAAACAAAGAAAACAATACAAAGAGTCAATGAGACAAAGATGTTGGTTCTTTGAGAAAATCAACAACCTTTAGCCAAACTAACCAAAAGGCAGAAAGAGAATACCCAAGTTAACAAAATCAGAAATGAAGGGGGACATAACAAGACACTGAAGATATCCAGAGAACTATCAGTTCATACTTCAAGAACCTATACTCCAGAAAATTGAAAAATTTAAAGGAAATGAACAATTTTCTGGATAGGTACCATATACCAAAATTAAATCAAGACCAGATAAACAATTTAAATAGACCTATAACACCAAAGAAAATAGAAGCAGTCATCAAAAATCTCCCAACCAAAAAAAAGTCCAGGGCCAGATAGTTTCAGCACAGAATTCTACCATAATTTCAAAGAAGAGCTAATACTTATACTCCTCAAATTGTTCCACACAATAGAAACAAAAGGGACATTGCCAAACACTTTTTATGGGGCTACAGTTATCCTAATACCAAAACCACACAAATGTACAACTAAGAAAGAATTACAAACCAATCTCCCTCGTGAACATCGATGCAAAAACATTCAATAAAATACTGGCAAACTGAATCCAAGAACACATCAAAAAAATTATCCACCAGCTGGGCGGTGGTGGCACAAGCCTTTAATCCCAGCACTTGGGAGGCAGAGGCAGGCGGATCTCAGTGAGTTCAAGGCCAGCCTGGGCTACAAGAGCTAGTTCCAGGACAGGCTCCAAAGCTTACAGAGAAACCCTGTCTTGAAAAAAACCAAAAAAAAAAAAAAAAAAAAATCCACCATGATCAAATAGGCTTCATCCCAGAGATGCAGGGATGGTTCAACATACAAAAATTCGTCAACGTAATCCACCATATAAACAAACTCAAAGAAAAAGGCATGATCATCTCATTAGATGCTGAAAAAGCCTTCAACAAAATACAACACCCCTTCATGATAAAGGTATTAAGAGAGATCATGGAAACAAGGAACATACTTAATTGTATTAAAGGCAATATACAGCAAGCCATCAGCCAACATAAAACTAAATGGAAAGAATCAAAGCGATTCCAGTAAAACCCGAAACAAGAGAAGGCTGTCCACTCTCTCCATATCCATTCAATAGTACTCAAAGTTCTAGCTAGAGTAATAAAACAACAAAAGGAGATCAAGGGGATACAAACTGGAAAGGAAGAAGTCAAACTTTCACTATTTGCATATATGATAGTACACATAATTGACTCCAAAAATTCTACCAGAAAACTCCTACAACTGATGAATGTAGCAGGATACAAGATCTACTCAAAAAAAAAAAATTAGTAGCCCTCCTATACACAGATGATAAACAGGCTAAGAAAGAAACCAGAGAAACATGCTTCACAATAGCCTTAAACAACATAAAATAGCTCAGGGCAATGCTGTCAGAGGTTTCTGTCCTGCCAGATTCCCGCAGTTGTTAAGTCCCATAGAAATCACACAGAGATCTACATTAGTTATAAACTGATTGGCCTAGTAGCTCAGACTTCTTATTAACTCTAACAACTTATATTAGCCCATTATTCTTGTCTATGTTAGCCACGTGGCTCAGTACCCTATTCAGCAAGGCAGACACATCTTGCTTTTTCTGTGGCTGGCTCACGACTGCAGACCAAGCTTTCCTCTTCCCAGAATTCTCCTGTTCTCGTCGCCCCACCTCTACTTCCTGCCTGGCTACTGGCCAATCAGCATTTATTAAAATACAATTGACAGGGCACAGACCATTGTCCCACAGCACTTCTCCCCTTTTTTGGTGTAGAAGGTCCTTCTGTCTTGGTGTTGCTTTCATTGGTTAATAAAGAAACTGCTTTGGGCCTGTTGACAGGGCAGAACTTAGGTATGCAGGGAAGACAGAACTGAATGCTGGAAGAAAGAAGAGCAGAGTCAGACATGTTGAATCTTTGCCAGTAAGCCACTGCCATGTGGTGATATATAGATTAATAGAAATGGGTTAAATCAAGATGTGAGAGTTAGCCAATAAGAGGCTAGAGCTAATGGGCCAAGCAGTGATTTAATTAATACAGTTTCTGTGTGGTTATTTCGGGGCTAAGCAAGCCGGGTGGCCGGGATGAACAAGCAGCCCCCTCGTTTCTACAGGGCAATTCTAACCAAACAAGTGAAAGACCTGTATGACAAGAACTTTAAATCTTTGAAGAAAGAAACTGAAGAAGATATCACAAAATGGAAAGATCTCCAATCTCTTGGGTAGGTAGGATCAACACAGTGAAAATGGCAATCTTACCAAAAGTAATCTATAGATTCAATGCAATCCCCATCATTGAATTGCAATACTAAACTTCATATACTCTAAAGAACAATACTCAACTTCATATGGAAAAACAAAAAGCCCAGGATAGCCAAAACAATCCTATACAATAAAGGAACTTACAGAGGCATCACCATCCCTGACATCAAGCTCTATTACAGAGCTACAGTAATTAAAACAGCTTGGCACTGACATAAAAATAGACAAGTAGACCAATGGAATTGAATTGAAGACCCTGATATTACTCCACACACCTATGAACACCTGATTTTTGATGAAGAAGCTAAAATTATACAATGGAAAAAGGAAACCATCTTCAACAAATGGTGCTGGCATAACTGGATGGTGGCATGTAGAAGAATGCAAATAGATCCATATCTATCCCCATGCACAAAACTCAAGTCCAAACGAATCAAAGACCTCAACATAAATCCAAACACACTGAACCTCAGAGAAGAGAAAGTGGGAAGTAGCCTTGAACACACAGGAGACCACTTCCTGAATATAACACCAGTAGCACAGACACTGAGATCGACAATTAGTAAAGGAGACCTCCTGAAACTGAGAAGTTTCTGTACCACCGTACAGGACACAGTCAACAAAACAAAACAGGAGTCTACAAAATAGGAAAATATCTTCACAAACCCCACATCTGACAGAGGGCTGATCTCCAAAATATACAAAGAACTCAAGAAACTAGACATCAAAAAACCCCAAATAATCCAATTAAAAAATGGGGTATAGATCTAAACAGAATTCTCAATAGAGGAATCTCAAATGGCCAAAAGGCACTTAAGGAACTGCTCAACACCCTTAGCCATCAAGGAAACACAAATCAAAGCAGCTCTGAGATACCATCTTATACCTGTCATAATGGCTAAGATAAAAAACACTAGAGAGGACGTGGAGTAAGGAGAACACTTCTACACTGGTGGTGGGAGTGCTAACTTGTACAGCAGCTTTGGAAATCCAAATGGCAGTTTCTCAGACAATTGGGAATCAATCTACCTCAAGACCCAGCAATGCCACTCTCAGGCATGAACCCAAAGGATGCACACTCCTACCACAAGGATATTGGTTTAACTATATTCATGGCAGCATTATTCGTAATAGTCAGAACCTGGAAACAAACTAGATGCCCCTCAACCAAAAAATGGATAAAGAAAATGTGGTACATTTATACAATGGAGTATTACTCAGTGGTAAAAAACAATGACATCTTGAAATTTGCAGGCAAATGGATGAAACTAGGAAAAAAACAATCCTGAGTGAGGTAACTTAGACTCAGAAAGACAAACACAGTACGTGCTCATTCATAAGTGGATATTAGACATCAAGCAAAGGATAACCAGCCTACAGATGACAACCCCAAAGAAGCCAGGAAACAAGGACCCTACGAGAGACATACGTGGATACCCTTGGGAAGGGGAAATAGACAAGATCTCCTGAATAGATTGGAAGCATGGCAGGGAGAGGTTAGGATGGGAGTGGGGAAGAGAACATTGAGGGATTGGGAAAGTTGAGTTGGGGGAAGTTCAGAGAGGGAGAACAAGGGAAAACAGCTCGATAGAGAGAGCCATTGTGGGGTTAGCGAGAAACCTAGCACTAGGGAAATTCCCAGGAATACACAAGGATGACCCCAGCTAAGAATCTAAGCAATTGTGGAGAAGGTGCCTTAACTGCCCTTCCCCTGGAAGAAGATTGCTGACTACCTTAACCTTTATCCAGCAACTGATCGAAGCAGATGTGGAGATCCACAGCTAAGCACCGGGCCAAGCTCCTGGAGTCCAGTTGTAAAGAGGGAAGAGCGATAAAATAAGCAAAGGGCTCAAGACCATGATGGAAAACCCACAGACACGGCTGACCCGAGCTAGTGGAGGCTCACTGAGCCTGGATTGACAGCTAGGGAACTTGCATAGGACCAAACTAGACCCTCTAAATGTGAGTGACACCGTTGTGTGGCTTGGGCAGTGGGGCCACTGGCAGAGGAACCAGTATTTATCCCTTTTGCAGGAACTGCTTTTTGGAGCACATTCCCTATGAAGAGATAGACTGCTCAACCTGAATGCAGGGGGTGGGACTTGGTCCTGCCTCAAATGATGTTACAGACCGTGTTGACTCCACATTAGGAGACCTCACCCTCTCCGGCTCACAGTTAAAGAACAGATATAGGCTTCATCGAGGGAAAAGCATGATAGCACCAGCGCGGGATGCATCTCATTACATCTGCAGTCAGGAAGCCAGGCCAAGCTATAAGACTTCAAGGCCTGGCCACTCTTGTCTTCCCTACTCAGTCTGCTTCCTAAAGGGTCTAGAGTCTATCAAACAGCTGCATCTACTGAAAATTAAGTAAGCAAACACATGAGGCTGTGTGGAAATATTATACCATTCAAACCAATATACCAACCCAAGTAGAGGGGCCAGTTAATGATAGTGACTGGCTTGGCTTTTAGTAGTCCTGAGAGTAGCACACCAACTCACACACACCTACTTCCTGTCTGCTTATATTTTAGGATTTCCCTGTCAGAATCTGAGAGAAAAAAAAAAAAGCCAACTTTTAAAACTGAACAGGCTGAGGATGTGGCTCAGTTGGTACAAGGCCCTGGATTCCAAGTGTTGCACTATGCCTGGCTTGTTGGTACATTCCTGTAGTCCCAGCACTTGGGAGGTGGAGGCAGGAAGATGGGAAGTTCCAGAATAGTGTAGGATACATCAGAACTTAACTAGAAAAACAAAAATGCTCTGACCACTAAAATTAACTTTCAAAATGTTTTCTGTAGCAGGTAGAAAACAAACATGTCTTTCTTTCTGACTGACAAACCCAGATTTTCTCAACAGTCAGAAATCACACTGTCCAGAGTTGGAGAAATCGCTTAGCAGATATAGTACATATTGTCCTTCCAGAGGACCCAAGTTCAGTTCCCAGCATCCACAAAAGCTACTGACAACTGCTTGTAACACCAGTTCCAAGAGACCTACACCGTTTTCTGGCCTCAGCAGGTACCCACACACAGGCAGCAAACACTCACACATACATACATATTTATATGCATACATTAAAAATGTTTTTAATTTAAAAAATAACAACAAAGAAAATACACTGTCTACAAAGATTAGACCACCTGAAGATAACAGGAAGGAACTGAAGATATTAATATTTTCCCCAAGGACTATAATCCTGGTGGGGTTTTGTTTGGTTTTTGTTGTTGTTTATTTGTCTAGGTTATATGAAACAGGGTCTCACTGTGTGGCTCTCAGACAGGCCTGTCTCTACCTCCATTGGGATTAAAGAAACTCCTCCCACTCACAGTACATTTGGAGAAATAGCCTAGAGCTAGCTATACAACAGAAATAAAATTATGCACAATTGAGGGAGAATCACCTATGATCCCAGGACTATGGAGGATCTCAGTTCCAGGCTAGCTTGGTCTACATAGCTAGTTGAGGGCCAGGCCAGCCAACGCTACACAGTGAAACCCTGTATAAAAAACAAAAAAGAATTACATAATCCCTTCACTCCCTGGGCTTTTTTCAGCACTATCAAGGCTGGAAAGGTTTTCCAAAATCTCACATTCTGCCTCGGAAATGATCAGCTTAACTGATCAGTACAAATAAATTAAATTTTTAAGTAAATTTAAATTTCTCTCCTTTCTCCAAGTTGGGGAATTTTGCCTACACAGAGTCAGTCACTGCTACATAAATCCAGCTTTATTCGCATACAACAAACCCAGCACGAGGGATGGAGGTAAAGCGCTCGCCTAGAGTGAGCCCTGAGATCTCTAGCACCTAAAAAGAAAAGGCTTAAAGAGGAAAAACAAAAACAAAAACCGGGTGAACACAGTGTAAAACTAAAGCAGGGAACAAGGAAACGAAAAAGTGCAAAACAGCGCGCACCACCCACGTGCCCTCGCCGCAGAGTCTGGACTCGGCGTCACCAACCCGCCAGAGCTGTAGCGTCTGCGGAGGCGCAGGTTCGCGGCGCAGTCTCATCACAGGAGGACTGGAGGACAGAATGCAGCAGGGAAGGGACAGACCTGAGCTGGACGCCACACTCACGACTGCCGGTGCCTGCTTTCCACAATCCAAGCGCCCTGGGGATGAGGGCGCCCGTGCCAGACTCGGCTGCACAGCGCCAGGGAAACCGTGCAAAGCCGCAGCAGTGCCACAAGCCCGCTGCCCGCCACTCCAAGAGCCCGGGCACACTCACCATGTCCTGCTTCGGATGCATCCAGGTGTCCCCCCTCCTAAGGAGCCGGCAATCAGGACGGAAGCCCAGGAACAACTCTCCTGCCTTAGGCTACCCGGAACTCAAATATGGCGGCAAGGGTGCCACCGTCCACTATCCGTGCCGCTCATTGGTTAGCTCAGGGGAGTGACAGTATCGCTGATTGGTGAATAATACCGAGCCCAACTCCTTAGAACTGAGTTAGCACATCCAGCTACATTTACCAGCCCAGTGGATCTTTAAGTGCAGATTGCAACACACAGCCCCGTCTCTGGAATAAACCTGGTTCAAACTAGAGGGTTCCACATTTAAGAGCACGTCCCAGGCCGGGCGTGGTGGTGCGCATTTTTAATGCCAGCATTCGGTCAGCAGAGGAAGTCTCCAAGTTCCCCGCTACCTTTGTCTACAGAGTGAGTTCCAAGCCAACCAGAGCTGTCTAGTAAGCCTGATCCCCTCCTCACACACGCTCACTCATCCAGGGATTTTGAAAGACTTATTAGTTTTAATTTTTACTTATGTTTCTGAGTGGATGGATCCGTGTGTGCGCTCGTGAGACTTCACGGAGGCCAGAAGAGGGCGTCAGAAGTCGTCTCGCTTTTCCTTTGAGGCAGGATTTTTTTCATTCATCACTTTGGCTCCGGCTCGGATTTCCCTGGCTAAACTGGAAGGAAGCTCGCTAGCCACAGCGATCCTCTTATGCGAGGCGCCCTCACAGACAGGATCTCGGAAGGGGGGGGGTGTTCAGGAAACCTCTAACTTGAGTGCTGGGATACGAACTCCAGTGCAGCTCTCCAACCCCATCCTCTTGTGCTCAGTGTGGCCTTCCTGTTTTTCCACATACAAATAGTGTCACAACATCCTTCTGGAATAAATTCCATCTTAAATCGTTTGCTCCTCAATCAGAGTAAGCCCGAGAGAGTCATGATAGAGCAAACTAACACTGATTCTTTTAAAAT
This sequence comes from Ondatra zibethicus, assembly GCA_004026605.1. Taxonomy (NCBI): domain Eukaryota; kingdom Metazoa; phylum Chordata; class Mammalia; order Rodentia; family Cricetidae; genus Ondatra; species Ondatra zibethicus. The sequence continues at coordinate 63,303 of PVIU01011084.1, forward strand.
TCCTCTACGAAATAACTTTGATCATGTTCACTGATTGGCATTTTAGAAATCCCTCCACTTGATATTGTCTTTCTCTTCCTTAATAAACTTCCTTCTATCTTCATATCATCTTCTAGACTCATCATATAAGGGCAAACATGTAATATCTCTTGACTTCCTCCAGTTCCATAGTTTTTCTGCAAACAACATTCTTTGTGGATGAATAATTCTTCACTGTCTATAATTACCACACTGTTTTATTCATTTATTCATCCATTGACCTAGCCTGATTCCACCGCTTGGCTGTTGTACTTGATGCTGCAAAAAGCATGTGTGTGCAGGAATCTCGGTTACGTGGTGACATTTATTCTGTTGTGTATATGTAGGAGAGTATAGCTAGATAATGAGATAATTTGATTTTTAGTTTGGAGTTGGATGTTAAATGCCCCCCACAAAGTTCATGTGTTGAAGGGCATGCTCCATAAGTGCTGTTTGGAGGTGATGGAAACTTAGGAGGTAGGGATGTGCCCTTGAAGCAAGTATTGGAAATCTAGCCCTCTCCTGAGGACCCAAGCATTAACCTTTATCTCTCTACCTCCCTGCCACAGTGGGCTGAACAACTTGGCTTTCTCTTTGGGCTTCCCACCATGTCACTCTGCTTTACCTAAGGCCTAAGCCAATGGGACCAGCTGACAAGGACCTAAAACCATGGGCCAAAATAAGCTCCTCCTCCTTCTAAACTGTTTGTTCTGGATATTTTGTTTAAGCAACCGATTTCTGACTAAAATACATTTTACCTATTTATCTGAAGGTATATAGCACATTTATATCGAGATATAAAGCCCAGGTTTACTTTAAATGTATAATCCTTATGCCTCAGCCTCCCAGATGGGGGCCATGCCTAGCTTCTTTCTATCTTAGCAGGTTTATATTAAGGACTGGGTCCATGTGGTTATTTGACTGACAAGTCCAAAATCTGTAGAGCCTCTGGCTCCAGGCCCAAACTCAGACAGATGCTGAGTCAATAGGCACAAAGCAGAATTTTGTCTTTATTGAGAGAGTCATTTTTTGCTCGATGGCCTTTCAATTAAAGAGTGAGACCCATTCACATTAACCAAGGCCATCATCTCTTTTTGTAGTACCAGGTGTAGTAAAGAGGAGAGGGCTGTGTTCCCTGCGCCTGGTTCCAGGTCACACGGCTAGCTTATACCTGAAATAATTACACAGAAACTGTATTCATTTAAACATTGCCTGGCCCATAAGCTCTAACCTCTTCTTGGCTAACGCTCACATCTTAAACTAACCCATATCTGGTAATCTGTATATCACCACGGGGTCATGGCTTACCGGGAAGATTCTAACCTACGTCCACCTCAGGCCGGAGAAGCATGGCGTCTGCCACTGCCTTCTCTCTCCCAGCCTTCCATTCTGTCTACTCCGCCCACCTAAGGGCTGCCCTATCAAAAGGCCAATGCAGTCTCTTTATTTAACCAATGAAAGCAACAGAAAGACCTCCTACACCAACCAGGGAAAGAATTCCAGGGCCTTTTGCATTTCAGGAGGCATGGCCTCCACCACGGAGGGCCACAAAGCACTAGAGAGACACATGTAGATGCATCTCGTTAAATCATTGGGTGTTTTAATCCATCTCAATTGACAAAACAATCTACCACTATCACAACTTCACAACCTCTCAATGGGAGAGGTAACGAGTCAACACTATCAGAAAATGGGGGACAAAAGGCCACTTTTTTTTTTTTAGATTTATTTATTTATTATGTACACAGTGTTCATCCTTCATTTATGCCTACAGGGCAGAAGAGGGCACCAGATCTCATTACAGATGGTTGTGAGCCATCATGTGGTTGCTGGGAATTGAACTCAGGACCTATGGAAGAGCAGTCAGTGCTCTTAACCTCTGAGCTATCTCTCCAGCCACCACTTCTTTTTTTTTTTAAAGATTTATTTATTTATTATGTATACAGTATTCTGTCTGCATGTGTGCCTGCAGGCCAGAAGAGGGCACCAGATCTCATTACAGATGGTTGTGAGCCACCATGTGGTTGCTGGGAATTGAACTCAGGACCTTTGGAAGAGCAAGCAGTGCTCTTAACCACTGAGCCATCTCTCCAGCCCCCACTTCTTTTTTTTAAATTGGTATTTATTGAGCTCTACATTTTTCTCTGCTTCCCTTCCTGCCTCACCCCTCCCCGCTTCAATCCTTCCCCAAGGTCCCCATGCTCCTAATTTACTCAGGAGATCTTTTTATACTTTCTACTTCCCACGTAGATTAGATCTATGTAAGTCTCTCTTAGTGTCCGTATTGTTGTCTAAGTCTCTGGGATTGTGGTTTGTAGGCTGGTTTTCTTTGCTTTATGTTTAAAAACCACCTATGAGTGAGTACAGGTGATAATTGTCTTTCTGGGTCTGGGTTACCTCACTCAAAATAATGTTTTCTAGCCCCAACCATTTTCCTGCAAAATTCAAGCTGTCCTTATTTTTTTCTGCTGTGTAGTACTCCATTGTGTAAATGTACCACATTTTCTTATCCATTCTTCGATCGAGGGGCATTTAGGTTGTTTCCAGTTTCTGGCTATGACAAACAAAGCTGCTATGAACATAGTTGAGCATATGTCCTTGTGGCACCATTGAGCATCCTTTGGCTATATACCCGAAACTGGTATTACTGGGTCTTGAGGAAGGTTGTTTCCTAATTTTCTGAGAAATTGCCACATTAACATCCTAAGGGGTTGTACCAGCTTGCATTCCCACCAGCAATGCAGAAGTGTTCCCTCTTCCACACGACCTCTGCAGCATAAGCTGTCATCAGTGTTTTTGATCTTGGCCATTATTACAGGTATAAGATGGAATCTCAGAGTTTTTTGATTTGCATTTCTCTGATGACTAAGAATGTTGAACATTTCCTTAAGTGTCTTTCAGCCATTTTAGATTCCTCTGTTGAGAGTTCTCTGTTTAGGTCTGTACTCCATTTTTTTTATTGGATTATGTGATCTTTTGGTGTCCAATTTCTTGAGTTCTTTGTATACTTTGGAGATCAGACCTCTGTCTGATGTGGGGTTAATGAAGATCTTTTCCCATTCTGTAGGCTGTCTTGTTGACCATGTCCTTTGCTTTACAGAAGCTTTTCAGTTTCAGGAGGTCCCATTTATTAATTGTTTCTCTCAGTGTCTGTGCTGCTGGGGTTCTATTTAGGAAGTGGTTCCCTG